>JAXQQM020075876.1:0-135808 GCA_034641835.2 Pinus albicaulis | reverse complement strand
AGTGGTGAACTGTCTTCCCACGCCAATGCAAAAGGAGATGTTTTCATGATTTTTTGCGAGGAGATGTCTTTAGGGAAATTGAAGCTCATGCTTAGAGGAATGCATTGATGATGTTTTCAAGGCATGACAATGTTCACAGGTCACAAAATGGGTCCTCCATTGTGCGGGACGGGGAATGGTAGGGACGGTGACAAATTACTGTGTAACAGATGCCCCCTAAAGTATGAGGCTCAAGAGAGAGAGGGGTGAAATGCTTTACGAGAACATGTTCAACTGAAGGCCCGCCGTCAGAAAAACTGCGCAGAAAATACAACTGATATCTCAAGTACATGATGTATATGTGGTATGGGCGCAACCATCCAAAACAGAGTACACTATAATCCAGATCCAGGGTATGGTCGCAGCCATCCAGCAAGGATCAAATAAATAGACTTAGGTATGGTCGCAGCCATCCAATCAATGAGTCATATACATAATGATAATAATCCACAATCGCAGCCTGGATTACAACAGACACAATCCAGGGTCTTGCGCTCCATCTCGACCCAAACAAAGTACAAGTTCGAGCATGTGAATATGTGAGCTGAAGTCGAACATGCAGGAACATCGTCTGATTACCAGCCAATGATGGAAGCTGTTAACAGACGCGAGAGGAACCACCAATAATGACAATGGCCCTCAAGGTACTACAGGTACAATCTACGGCGTGTGAATCAATGAGTTGGCGTCGAACACCCGCAGAATCACTCGATCGGAGGCCAATGATGAAAACCTCACGTCGAATGCAACGAACCTGCCATTGAGGCATGCAGGCTCCAAGGTACCATAAAGGAGTCTCTAGATCAGCTTCCTGGATAATGAGCTGAAGTTGACAGGAAGTGACCTCGATCGAAGGTGGGCCATAATGTTTCCCACATCATCGACACGAGACAGAGGAACATGATGTTTTGTTGTGAATCAAGATCGTATGAGAAACAGAGGAAGGTTGATATTTGCAGAGGTCAACTTCTCTTGAACATATAAATGGCACGACAGTGGACTTGGCAGTATTTGACATCAACGAATCAGAGGTCATGGTGACGAGGCAATGAGCAGATGAGAGGTCAAAAGGGATTATCCAAACCCATGGAGGCAAAGTGAAGAAACGAGATGAGATGTCCCCAACCCGACACGAATGCAGACAAGTGCCATGTTCAAGAGCGACATACTGCCGACGACAACGACGATGGTTCCATTTTTCCCCCACCATTTCTCGCGAGTACCCCAATTATTTTTGATAACAAGCTTGAAGGGGATAGCATATGCTTGTGATATAAGTCCGCCCTTCGGGCGAATCCATCCTAGTGCATTTAACGAGTCCTAGGAAGGAGAAACTCGGAGAACGTCATTTCGACGAAATCCAATGTCATCAGGGCTTAACGAGTCTGACAAAGGAAGAACTCGGCGTCTTTTCATGTTTAGAGAGTTTGAAAAGACAGCGGAAAAGAAAACTCCACAGGTCCCTTTTCGTAAATAGTTCCCCACATCCGAAAAGGTAGAAAACAATATCCGGGAAAACCTCCTAGTCGCGATAGGCTAGGGTATTCCTTTTTCGTAATCAATCCATCCCAGCCCGAAAAAGGGTTAAACGTATACTGGGTAGATGTCGATTCGTGTCCAATTTAACGAGATCGAAACGACAAGGGCCTCGGCAATCTTTTCATGTTTAGAGAGTCAGAAAAGAGCGGAAAGATGACTCCAAAGTGACTTTTTCGTGTATTTACCGAGTCCGAAAAAGTATAAAATACAACTCGTTTCCATCGTTAAAGTCGCAAAAACCTGCTGCTGCACATACCAAGCAAGCGTAAAACCCATTTTCGACATAACATATCAAAATATTTGGTAAAAATAACTCTTTAAAACTCATTTTATGTCAAAAAGTTATAAATATGCCAAAATGGTAAAAATGAAATTACATTTACTATTTACCTTGGTAAAAAGCAACAGTGGTCCATTTGGAGTGGAAACTTCTGACGGCGATTGCGACAGATCCGGTTGACTATTCAGATTCTCGTCTGCTACAGGTAAGAGGCGCTTCCCTGCTCTACATTTTCATCCATTTTTTAATAGTTTTCCCTTGTATATCAGTCCTCTGTGGCCACTTTTGAATTTTTAGGGCCGCGCTCATTGGCGCAGGTATCGGGCACAGACCCGCGCCAATGGGCTCTTTTATACAAAGGGCTCGCGCCACGTGGCGCGACTGTTCACAAAACAGCCGCGCCAGTGGCCGAACCTAAAATTCCGCCTAAAAATTCGATATTTAAACCAAATTGAATGGAATTTGAGGCCTACCAGAGATCTAACTAAGGGTTTATGACCATATGGATGCAGGTAATCAAGAAAAATGGTGATTGAATGGAAAGAACGAGAGCATGGAGAAGAGGATGAACAGGCCATCCAAAGTGAGGCTTGCATGAATGCCCTCAGAAACTGTGGGCTAGAGAAGTTCTTCCTTACACCCTGTCTACGAGCTCAGCCCGAGCTCCTCCAGTATTTGATCAGTATTTGGGATGAACATGAACAAGTGTTCAGGTTGCGAGATCAGGTATTGGAGCTGGAGGTTTCTGATGTGTATTTTATCACCGGATTATCTCGCAGAGGTCCGATCCCTGTGTTGACTGGAAGCAGACCATCTGGCGAGAAGATGGAAGAAGTGATGGCACGAGTGTGCCGAGGAGCACAAATGGGATCAGGAAGCAAGAAGGTGGATATCCACACTATCCCCGATCTGGCATTGAGAGTTGTCCTACATACCATCACGCGGGCTGCAGGATCATAGGCACCGCACGAGGCCACAAAGGCCCAACTCCTGCTAGCCTCAGAATGCATGAGTCCCTTATTGTTTGACTGGGCAACAACAGTAACAATAAACATGAAGAGACAACTCACAAAATGCAAGCAAGCTAAACTGAAACAGTTTGGCTATGGTTCCATCCTGGTATCGTTCATTCTGGAACGCTTACCAATCTTCCAGGGCCAAGGGGCCATAGTAGCAGATCCGATACCACGAGAGCCAAGAATGGCTCGCTGGGCAGCACTAATGCCCAGAGCTGGAGGCGGCCAACAGATGTCCTGGAGGCCGGAGTTCTTTAGGTGGTTACGGTGCCAGCTGATTGTAGTGGAAGACTGGCCATATGCAGGAACTGACTTCACCGGAGACCCAGATCTCCCACTGCCAGAAGGAGATGACTGGGACGAGGAGTTGGGTAAGACCTCATGTTTTTTATTTTTTATGTTTTATGTTTTTTTGTTAATACACATTCGTCCTAACACATTTTATATATGTATGCAGATGTGGGACCTGAGAGACCAGCTGGGATGTCTCCAATCTCACGGAGGACTCAACTCACCCCTGATCCTCAGGGAGAGGGCACCGGAGGAGAGGAGTTGATCTAGAATCTCGAGGGCATTGCCCGAGGGATCCCGGACTATGCTCGGCTGGCGGACGTACCGATGGCATACCAGCGTCATACGGTGGGAGTTCCAAGTCGGATCCACCGAATCCTGAGACGCTTAGTGCGTGCAGTCACATGCTATCATGAGCACCATGCGGATTAGCTCTTAGGATTTATACCACACCTATTTTTTGAGAGACGTATCGTCTCCGGATGTACTTAAGACGATTATGTATATTTTGACTTTATGTGACACACTCTATGTAAAAATTTCGATATCTATATATATATGCATATCTATTTCTGGATGGATCTTTCTTTACATGTGATGATGATTTATAAATTGCGCAAATGTCTGTCTAATACCAAATTTTCTACTGCATCTGTTAATGTATTCAAATGCCTGGGTATATGATGATATGTAATGTAGTCAAAATTCCTTTCCAGTAATCGAATACGCAAATACAGACGTAAGATGGACGGTTTCTTACCGAATAGTGTCTGTTTAGCTGTAACACTACAAGTTGTGAATCTAGATACACGAGCAATTCACGGATACCAAGGTTTACTGCCTCGGTTAATAATTCCAACACGGCACTATATTCCGCGATGTTGTTCGTGGTACGTCCTAGACACACACCTTGCAGGTCAATCAACTCACCAGCAGGATCGTAGATTACCCAGGCTGCGGAAGACAGATTCCTGGTACTGTGGGAGGCACCATCCGCGAAACCAACAAATGGATGAATAGACATCTGCACAACCAGGAAGACCCGATCAGCAGAAAGATGTTTACAAGGCACACCACACTATACATGCACACAAATGAAAAAACACACACCTATGTACACACACCACACCAAGAAATCACTTCAGGCATAGTACTTTTTGAGGTACAACCCATTTCTGGGCTGCGCCAGTGGAACTCCTTCATAATCTATAAGCTCGTAGGCCCCGTTTTTCAAAACGCATTTTACTATATAGGGCCCATGCCACATAGGCTGGAACTTACCGGCTCCAAGCTTGTCATGTGCTTCATCGTACAGGAGGACGAGGTCTCCTTCAATAAAGGAACGAGGAGAAACAGATTGATCAAAATGAGTTTTGACCCTCTTCTTTTGTGCTTCGATAACCAAAGCAGCCAGACGACGGGTTTCATCTAACCGTTCCAGATATAGAAGACGTTCTTCCTCAGCAGAAGTGTTAGGTAGAAGTTCCACAGCTAATTTCAACGAAGGAATCTCGCATTCAACCGGAAGAGTTGCTTCCAGACCATACACCAATTGAAATGGTGTGAACCCAGTTGCACTCTTTGCAAATGTTCGGTATGCCCAAAGAGCTGAGAACAGTTGGAGATGCCAATTGGATTTGTGAATACCAACTGTTCGCTGAAGCATAGTGACCAAAACCTTGTTCACTGCTTCAACCTGACCATTCGCTTGAGGGTAGTATGGTGTTGAGCTGTCGTGACGCAAGCCCAACGTTGAAGTCAGCTCCGCCATCATGTAATCTCGGAAATGAGTACCGTGATCAGTGACGATGGCTTGAGGAACCCCGAATCGTGAAATAACGTGGTTGAATATGAATTGAGCAGCCGTTTTCCCGTCAGCAGCTAGTGTAGGCATCGCCTCGGCCCACTTAGTGAAGTAGTCGACGGCGACAATGATATACGCATGCCCCCCGGCCGAGTGAGGGTTACACGTCATAAAATCCACGCCCCATTTCGCAAAAGGGCCGATGGTAATAACGGGATGCAATGGTAAAGGCGGCGCGCGCATCTTGCGCTGAAATATCTGGCATGCATGACATTTACGGACTGCAGTGATACAGTCTTTGAATATGGAAGGCCAGAAATAACCTGCTCGCAGAATCTTCTGGGCAGTAGCATACCCGGACATATGTCCACCACAGGTGCCACTGTGGCAGTCATTTAGGACCTTTTCAGCCTCTTCCAAGGTTAGGCATCGCCGGAGCACCGAATCTACTCCAATGCGGTATAAGGTATCTCCTACTATACGGTAGGGCTGGGACTGGTGCCGAATCCGACGGCGGGCAGCCTTATCCAACTCAGACCGAAATGTCGAGGTCTGAAGATACACTATTATGTCACCGTACCAAGGGTCACGAGTACTGATGAGGAAAAGCGTTTCGTCCGGTATATGATCTTCAGAGTGTGAGGGAGCAGAGTCTGTAGGGAGGGAACATATCAAATCCGCAAAGACCAGTGATTTAGTTGACTTAGCGGTAGTGAAATCTAAGTCAAACTCCTGCAGGATCACAATCCATTTGGAGTACTTGCCCCCCAGTAATTGTCTAGAGATAATATACGTCATAGGGTTGCAGTCTGAAACCATTGTTATCGTACGTAAAAGGATGTAATGGCGAAAGCGTTGTACAGCGTGTACTGCTGCTAATGCCAACTTCTCGACATGAGCATAGCGCGTTTCTGGATCGAGAAGGTTCTGTGACAGGTAATAAACAACATGTTCATCACCGTCATCGTCATCTTGCACCAAGACCATGGCTATGGTGCTAAATGCGGCGGCTAGATATAAAGTGAAGTCGCGGTGGTAGTCCAGAGGACGAAGCAATGGAGTATTGACAAGCAACGTCTTCAGCTTCTCGAAGGATTCCTGAGAAATTTTGTCCCAATGAAAGGGAACGTTCTGCTTCAACAAACGAGTGAATCCTTTGGCCACCTCGGCATAATTCGGGATAAAGCGCCGAAGAAAGTTCGCTTTCCCTTGCAGACTCTGTAACTGATACAGGGAGGAGGGTGATGGGAGATTTACGATGGCCTCGACCTTTAGAGGGTCAAGGCGAATTCCGTCTTTCGAGACTATGAATCCTAAAAGACGGCCAGAATCAACGCAGAAGACGCATTTATGAGGATTGAGCTTGATATTGTAGCGCCTACAACGAAGAAAGATCTGGTGGAGATGCTCAGGATGGTCCTCTCGCTTACCTGAATGGGCTGGCAAGTCGTCCAGATAAGGCTGAACGATATGGCGAATGTCATGAAAAGCATAGGACATCGCACGCTGAAAAGTGGCTCCAGCGTTCTTCAAGCCGAACGGGAGCTTTTTATACGCGAAAGTACCCCACGGACAGATGAATGTGGTCTTGTGTTGATCCTCAGGTGCAATATTGATTTGATTATATCCTGAGAAATCGTCCATTAAGGAATAGATCTCACTCCCGGCACATTCGTCGATGATCTGGTCTATAAACGGAGTGGGATAATTATCCTTTGGACAGGCGCGATTGATGTCGCGATAATCAACATAGACTCTAATCGTACCCTGCTTTTTATCGACAGGGACAATGTTAGACACCCATTCTGTGAGGGGGATGGGATAAATAAAACCCGCGTTCAGAATTTTTTCAACTTCTGCCTTGATGGCGGCGGCTTTCCGAGGATGCATGGGGCGTAAGCGTTGGCGCACGGGTTTCGCACCTGGATAGGTTGGAATCTCGTGCACTACGATACTGGGATCAATCCCCGGCATTTCCTCGTAAGACCACGCGAAAACATCTCTGAATTCTTTGAAAAGCTCAGTATAGACTTGAATCTCATTGGGAGAACAAGTCACACCCACATGAATATTCTTAACGATCCCTGGTTTAACGGAGATGTTGATCAGGACGGTTTGAGTAATGTTACCTAGGTTACCCTCCGAAAAAACCTCGTGCGTCAAGATGGGCGTTTGAAGAGGAGGGGTAGGGACCTGAGGAGCATAACGCTCCAGACAGTCAGTCATTGCCCCCAAGCTATGCATAAAACAGGAGCGATGATGTCCATCGCCCCAAGGCAGCTCCTCAAGAGACATAGTTTCAATGATAGCCTCATCTGAAGGGAAAGTCTCTTTGAGAGGATCAGGTGACTCAACCTGACCAAGCCAGGGGGATTGAGAGTAGACGTCGAGAGCCATGCTCAAAGGAGCATGCTCAGGAGGCGGAGGATTAGATGCGGCAACGATTTCACAGTAGCTGATCTCTACTGGCATCAAGGGCATTGATTCTCCAAACTCAAACACCTGCTCAGGCATAGGAATAAGCCAAGGGTCATCGGACCTGGACATCATGTTGACTTGAGCGGTGTGCGGTGGCGGTGCGGGAAAAATAACCATGAGGACCGGGTCTTTGAAGAGACCAGGTCCCACACTGTCGGGGGGATTCGGAATTTGATCCACGTATGGCACGTTGTTCTCAGAGGTAGAGGTGAAAAATGACAACTGATCCACCATGACAATCTTGCCCTCGTGAGGGAACCTAATGAATCGAAAGACGGTGGACAGCACGCAGAGCATGGCATGGGTCCAGCTGCGGCCAAGAAGTATATTGTAGTTGAGTTTAGCGTCAACCACTTCCACTTCTACGTTGACAGTTTTTCCCTATAATGTGATCGCTAGACTCTCGAGAACGCCCAGGGGTTTAGACTCCCGACCATCAAATGCCTCAAGGGCATTGGGAAATGACGACAGGGCTGGAGAGCCGATGGCCTTCCAGCAAGCGGAGGACATAACGTAGGTAGATGCACCCTCATCCACGATGGCCCTATGAATGTTCAGACCGTTAATCCCGACTTGAATAACCAAAGCGATTTGATGTGGAAGCCGGGGAGTGAAATTCTCCAAATCGAAGGTGAGAAGGCTCGAGTCGGCGGGATCGATGCCACCGATTGCAGACAATAAAGCCTTCCGTTGTGAAGGACAGCTTTGAAGAACCTCAAGTGCAGACATAGCACACGACGCCTGTGCCAGATCCTCAACAATACTGTAATGTTGAGCGGCACGAGCATTTGGATTATAAGAAGATCTTCGAAGAACACCTTTTGGAGGTGGCTTCACAATGGGTTCAAGAGTAGGCTTCTCGATTTCCAATGGACCAGAGACAGGTGGGGGAGGCGACCCATCCGCAACTGCCTTCCCGGGTGCCTGCCGCGATTCTTTGTAATCCTTCAACCGCGTAGCGACAGAGATAGGTGCAACACTCTTCACCATGAAAACCTGAGACCCAAACGGTACAGATGGTGACGGCTGTTCGACCATCTGGGTCTGCTGAGATGGAAATGGCTCTTTTAAAACAGTCAGAGTCCCTTTATGGCCCTTAAGAAGTTGACTAACCTCGGATCGTCGTGGACAATCCTTAGTATAATGGTCCCCTTCACAGATGAGGCAAGGGTACTTCGGTTTACGCTGGGAGCCATCCTCAATACGATATTTAGATTCTGGTTTCGGGGCATCAAATTTAGATTTGCCTTTGCCCTTCTTCTTCCCCTTGGAGGATTTGTCCGCAGGATTGGCCTGAACGGCATTCACCTCCGCGGTTTTTCCAGAATCAGATGAGGCGAGATTAGCAGAAGTATTGTTGGAAGAATTAGCCTTCTGCTTCCCATTCAAATATTTCTTCGAATTTTGAGAGACATAACCAATGACACCATCCACCGTAGGGGTAGGCGGAGCCTTAGTGGTTCTGGGCCGTGGAGCATCAGTCAAGATGTCATAAAGCGTGCCGGACTGAGAATAGACAAGATCCAGGTACTGGGCACGCGCAATGGCTTGTTCCTCTGTCACGCACGCCCCCATCGCGATATCCTGAGCGATTTTATTCACAAAGGAGGTGGTGAACCAGTGAGTCAATATCTGATCAGGTATGTGAAACTTGATCAGTCGACGACAGCGCCGCCACTCATGAATGTGATCTGAGATGTGAGTGGCTTTATCCTGCTTCAGGGAAGTCAGGAGGTGCGTCCCGGCTTCATACCGAACCGGTAACTGGAAATGTGTGAGGAAAGCCATGGCTAAAGAGTTGAAATCTTGAAAAATGCCACTGTAACCTCTATGTACCACTTAGCAAGTTACCTGGGCTAAAGTACGCTCGGGAAGAGGCGAGGCGAATCGAATCGTCGACCCAAGAGTTAGACGAACACCAAAGATGATATTTCATCACATGTACCGGGGGTCTCCTCTCCAATGTCAAAACTTGGGGCAATCACCTCGTTATTCGTGAACTTGAGTTGTCATTATGGATTATGTAAAATCGGATCATTTGTCAACTTTGAAACATCCTGAACTCCAAGGTGGCCAGAACGGCAATGGCGGATCGACCAACATGCCGCACTCGTGAAGAGGACCATTACCCGTACTCCACAATGGTTGTGAATATCCTCGCCCCCATGCGTTCGTCCCCGCAGAATTCTGACCGTAGGGCGTGTAGGTCGTGTAACCGTAATAATTCTTCTGATGCTAGTACTGTAGTGTGGGGCCCGATAACCAAAGGTGGTACGGCCCCGATTATATGTCGGGCCTCGGTGCTGTGCCGCTTGGATTTGGCTGCTGAGTGTAGGTAAAACCGGGTGGAGGAGGATAATACTGAGAGCCTCTGGGGTGGTTATAGTTCAGTTGAGACTGACCATGAGGATAATAACCACCCTGAGGATGAGTAGGCTACTGAAAAGTGGAACCCTGCAGAGCCTGATATGTAGGGCGCAACTGTTGATTTGGCTGCGGCATTGAATGAATCTACACAGGCAGGTCGATGGAATGTGAGCGGCTACCCCGAATGAACAAAGCTGACCCGGGTGAGAGGGCTGACCTGAATGACCAAAGGACTCAGACAGACAGATGCGCCAGTCACATTGTGCCGACCTAGCTATAAAGGAGCCCCAAAGTTGCACTTGGGAGTGGCCCATGGCTTGGAGGTGGAACACCGGGTTGTACCGGATGAGCCGGTTGGCCTGGTGGAGGAATAGGGCCAGGTGGTTGCTGGAAACCGGTTTGACCTGAAGCAGAACCATAGGATGGTCCCGGCTGATATGCAACGTTAGAAACAACAGGATACTGCGGTTGCATTGGTGGAGGAGGCTGGAGTTGCCCCCCAGGACCATAGACCGGTCCTGGTTGGTACCCCCGCTGAGGCTGAACAGGTTGACCGAAAGGGCTGTAATACAGTCCTTTCAGACCGTACGATGGCCCTTGCTGGCCCGCAGGATAGCCTTGGATGGGCTGCCCCTGTGGGTCATAAGGATAGCCAGGTTGACCCGAAGGTTGGCCTTGGAAAGGCTTCCCTTGCGGTTCGCAAGCCCGGTGATGGGGAAAAACCTTTAGCTGCAGAGTGGTGCTTCCCCAGGAGGGTAGACGCAAATGTCCCCGCGCTCGTCGTACTGACCTGGAAAAGCATACACGGGTGTACCATCCTATGCATAGTGCGAAAAATAAGAGTGGTTGGGATCTTGGAAGGATGGTCCAACCTCGGGGTTCGGCTGTTGCAGAGACAACCGATACTCCTCCGGAGAGATGTTCTCCGGTATGGCAGTGGCTAGATAAATATCTTCTGGAGTTGGCATAGCCCTAGCAGAGGGTGCTGTGACAACAGGAGAAGAGGTGGCCACACAAACAGTGGGCCGAATGGGTACAAAGGTAACAGGCGTCTGAGGAGACACCCCGGGTGTAGGAGCAGCTGGCCTCGGAGAAGGAGCTGACACTCCCATAGAGGTTGCGGCAGAAATGATCTGACCCAGCACCGTATCCCGACTGGGTGAAGAGGGATCTGTCGGGACATCTCAAACGCGTCTGTAGTTGTTCCTGAACAAGGGATGGAAGAGCTTTGATATCTTCACGACGTTGGAATTCCTCACAGAATCACTCATGGTTGATCCTCGCTGCTAAATCTCGGCAAGAGATGGCAGGACTAGGAGGAAAACAATGTAAAGCAACAAAGGGCGAACCCAGTGTAAGAGAAAGGAAAGAAAAAGGAAATCAGCTTCCTAATCTCAATTCGTACAGGTCCAAAAAGGGAACACTGAACCCAATCGGTCCTCCAAAGGGTTGCTCACGAGAACCGTTCTGTCGTAGAAACCTGAAAACAATCGGCTGCTGTCACAGAGGATTGGGGCTTCAAGAATCTGTGTCTGCAGGACTACTGGGTGAGATTTAAACCAAGGTTCCGTCATCAGGGAAACGACCAGAGAAAAAGAAACAAACACACACATGGGCTGAAAAAGAGTCAAGACACACGATCAAACGGTCAACAAGCAATATCTAAGAGGGCGTGTAATCGTGGGTGATTAATTTTTACCACATTGAAAAGTAAGAAACTTTACCGTTTCATGTTTTAAGAGTCGAGAAACGATAAAAGATGACTCTATCTCTTTCAGATTTGACACAAGCGTGAAAGGACAAGCGCTTGACGGTATTTTCAAGTTTAGGGAGTCAGAAAAGACCAAATGACTGCTCAGGAAATACTAGGCACAAAGGGTGTACCAAATATCCGTGAACTGCAATATACACCTTGATTTCAATAATGAAACAAAAATCGACCAAGGACTTTCCGTACGTGCAGGCAATCTCCCCGAATGCTGTGTTCGGTGTATCACAGGTATAGGGCGGCAGACTCGGCTTCCTGTGGATAAAGGATTGAAAACCTAGAGGGGTTTCCCTTTATATACGTGACGGTACGGGGAGCACAAGTCCGTACTAGCGCTGTCTAAAGCCAAAAGGCGAGCGACAGCTACTAGGTTTAAAGACGCCGGAACACGTCTCTAGCCTAGACCACTAAATATGTTTCGTTAGATTTCAATGCTGCCTTAGGTTAATTGAATAAATTTTATGGTTGATCTTCAATTAAGTTTCAGTTTTCAGGCCCTATCGTATGTAATGTCTTAAAAGACTCTTAAATGCAAAGCTACATGCCACAGTCCAACATTTCGTTCGATGAAAACTAGCTACAGAAGAGTTGAGAGCTTTTACACAAATGAAATGATCGGAAGACAAAAAATGAGATCTCTAATGCAACTAATGAAATTGAAAACTTTTCATTCAAATCACTAATCACTAGCAAAATCGAAAAGATTACAATTTGCACTAATTAACCAAAAGCAAAAGAGATTTTTTATTTTTGTAATTTTCAATGTTTGATAGTTAAATGCACTAAACAAACTGAAAACAAATGGAACAACTTGAGAAACGATATTGAGAAAGAAAAATGAACAAATTTCACTCAATGACACAAGCAATCAGATCCCAAATCAACCAAAGTCTCTCAAAACCAAGAAAAAGACTCAAAGGCTCCAATGGACCGTGTGATCTAGGCCCAAAGCAAGACCAAACGAAATTTGAATGAAGGAATGAGCAATCACCCAAAAATCGCAACAAAACAATGAACAACTACTAAGAGGATGCGGAGGAGCAATCAGAAAGTTGACTGGACAAACGAAACACCAAAACTCCCAAGGAGGGCTCGATACACAAAGCCACTAGATGCCCTAGGGCTTAAAACGTGAAATCGATAGATAAAAGCAAACAACCAAAGGACAGAGGCAAATTCCCAGTCAAACAGGACTCCAACACACTCAGGTAGTCGAAAAATCAAGAAGAAAAGCACTGACCAGACCCAGAGAGCTCAAAACTGAGCAAACTCAAAAACCCTACAGGAGTGGCGCGACTGTAAGGCTGCAACTGGCGCCAGAAAGCAATTGGCGCGGGCTATACAAAAGCAACATGCGCCAATTGGTGCGACTGTCGGGGTAAAAAGCGCGCCAGTCGAGTTTTTCAGCCAAAAACAAGAAAGAACTACTCCAGAAGCAGATCAATGTATACTAAGCAAACCAAGAAGCAAAAATAGCAAAAGAACCCAACCCAGAAGGCTAACCAAGCAAGGAAAATCATAAAATAATCAAAACGAGACAATCTAAACGAGACAGTGAAATCTAGACGATCCCCAGCGGAGTCGCCAAATTGTTGAGGAGGTAAATCCCCTCTGCGGACAGAGGCGATCCCTACTAGCCCAGCAGGGGTCTAGCAACAATCACGAAATGTTACGACACAAGTTCCTAGTTACGAATGAAAAGACCAAAGATGGAGGCCTACCTGGAATCCAATGCTACGATCTGAAGAAGAGAGCGTTCCCGTTCCTCAGCCTCGGTAGATCACGATCCTCCACGATCTCCGCGGATGGACACCTGCACATGCAAGAAAAAAACAGATACAAGCATAAAATCCAGCATACGCAACTAAATATCAGTCAGAAAGGATACTACTCATATTAACATAATTGAAAACAGAGTGGAACCATAATCGTAATCATTCATTAAATAACAATCGAAAGAGATTACAACCAATGTTTTGACGTCGTGTTCTCCTTCGGATGGGTCTCCAGTCGTTCACGTCTCGCAAAGCTCGCCAGGGAAAGGGAAAACCTCTCGTGAGTCTCTCGATGATAGTCTCCTTACTTGAGTCGGCCTTAAGGGAAGAAAGAGGGCTCTTACAGCACAAAGGCTCTCGGGAATTTGGAGATTCAAAGCTTAGGCACTTCAAGACTAGCTTGCTATGGAATTGAGCAGGCTTTTATAGATGGGAAAGGAGGAAGTTGGGATCCCTATTATTGTGGGATTGGCCCTATCAACAAGGAAGGTTCCATGGGAGGTGGAAAACCACTTCCCTTCCATAGAACTCCCGCAGCCAAACCTCCCAACTCAAGATAGGCAATGGTTTCTGAGTTTGTTGAAACACAACTTCTGCCATCTTTATTTAAAAAACACTCCTTAAATTGGCTGGCGCGACTACTGCTCTGGGACAGAGCGCCAGTTGGCGCGGCCTCTTTGTAGGATTTTCCTCATTGGCACGAGTGATGAAATGTCCGCCCGCGCCAATGCAAAAGGAGATGTTTTCATGATTTTTTGCAAGGAGATGTCTTTAGGGAAATTGAAGCTCATGCTTAGAGGAATGCATTGATGATGGTTTCAAGGCATGACAATGTTCACAGGTCACAAAATGTCCCATTGTGCTGATTCGGGAATTGTAGGGATGGTGACAAATCACCGTGTAACACACACTATGAATTACCATGCTGGAAGGTGATTCATTTCATTTGGATGATAGCATGGAGATGGGAGTCTCTCATTGGGAATGAGATCCCCTATGATTGTCATCACTCCTACCTTGAGGAGGCCATTGGACAGCACTAAGGTTTCCATATAGACCTTCCATTTTCTCATGTTGGAAGCCATTTGGTTTATCCACCAAAGGCCAACTTGCACATATGGGAGGAACCATTGGGAGGCAGAATTGTTGTAGAATATTTGAAGAAATGGTGGAGACTATTTGATGAGGAGGCCACAAGAGGAAGAGGGGAGAATTTTTCTCAACCCTTACAGTTTCTTGAGGACAAGCAACATTTTGGAGGGGAGGACTGTAATATTCCTAAAATTTAGCTTTTAGCTAAATGGAATATTATAGATCATTTTGTCACTAGGTAGGTGAATAAATGGGTAGGGAGGCCCATAAATCTTCTTAGCAGCAGTAAAAACACTTCAAGTGTGAAATGAGACCCTCTAAGTAGCCAAATAAATCACCTTTGAGTGTGAACAGAGGATGAAACATGTTGAATAAGTCAACTTTGACCAAATCAACAACGTTGTTATGGAGGAGTGGATATTAAATGAGGAATAATGCAGTTTTAGAGGGAGATTGTTTGCATGGAGGAAATGACCTAATTGAGTGGGACCAAGAGTAAGGAAGCTCATAACTTATATAAGGAAGAGGATGGAAGCCATATGAAGGTATTTTTTGGATTATTATTTTGTATGTGGTCTGTTTAGACTTCTTGCATTCTTCCGCTGTTTAGTTGAGATTGCTGTGTTATTTAGCACCAGGTGTTCCCAAGTGGGAATCCCACCTCTTTCCTTGATAGGCCTCTTGGAAGAGCATTGCATTTCATTTCCACATTCAGGCTTAAGGCCAAGCTACATCTTTCTTCATCAGCACAGTTTTTGTGGGATATTGTGTTGTGTTGTAGGGTTCAGCAGTGGAGAATTAGATCGGGTGTCTTCAGAGCTAGTTTGCAGTGGAGGAAGGTTTCCATCCATTGGAAGGCCTGTAAAGAACCCCCTTGAGATTTATTGACACATTTAGTAGCAGACTAAGGATAATTTATACCCTATAGCATAGTTTCAGCCTAGATTTGCGTTATTTTAGGGAAGAGTTGCAGGGGTATTTGCAGTGGTTGTTTTGGGAGGTGATTTCTTCAGTGGAGGAGCCATTCTTTCATCTGGAGGATCTATTGGAGAAGAGTTGTAGGTTTCTATATCAACTTCAGCCATATATTCTCATTTTTGTTGTTGCAGCATATCTTCAGCCCTAGGGCTGCAGCTTACATTGGCACATTGTGTGCATTTTCCGAAAACCCTCTTGGGTTGTCTTGGAAAGCTAATATAGTGCCCAGATCTATATGTCTAGACTTTATTGGGGCGAATATCAGTATTTTTATATAATTTTGTCATCTCTAGCTATATTTATACCCAATATGACTGCACTGTAGTAGTTCTCTGGCATTTTTTATAGCAGCAACATCTTACTTTTGAGAGTGTTTATGTATTGGAGGCTTGTGTGATCACATTCTATGATTGGTGCCTCATTGTTTTGTACTTATTTTCTGCATATATGATCAATAATATGGCTTTATATTGGTCTCATGATTTCATGTGTTAAATACTTGCTGCTGCTTTGATTTTATGAGTGGTATTGCTACTTTCCTTATTTGGGGATATTACACTCTATAAAATTTTGGCGATTTCTAAGGTACAATATTGTTATACTATAAAATTTGGGTGAATCATATTCTAAAAAAATGGAAATTCATGAATATATATATTTTTTTTTAAACATGGAAAATTAGCCCACCTGCGAATACTAGCCCCTAAAATTTTCCATGGATACCACTAAGCATGCTTCTTGCCTTTTCCAACAACGTTCTTTTCATTCTTTCAGCAACTCTGTTTTGCTGAGGTGTGTAAGGAGTAGTCATCTACCGTGCTATACCAAAATTATTACAAAAATCTTCAAATTCCTTCTTGCATAACTCTCCACCATTATCTGTCCTCAACACCTTTATCTTGTTCTTTATCTAGTTTTTGTAATATTCCCAATTGGGACTGCTTAGAAAGGCATGCCTGAAAAATGCATTTTTTAGGAATGTATGCTACAGAAACCAAGATCAGCCCTTGGATCCCTTATATTTGATAACCTATGAGCCAAATCCAAGAGTAAATCAGAAACCAAGCAAAATAGGTGAGGTAAACAGACCTCTCACACGTAGTATGGCTGGAAAATGCCCAAGAATCGGATTGCAGCAGTATGTAAACACAATTATGGAGCAGCAGCAAGCTATGAACTCATGAGATGTGTTAAGAAACACAAAGCTATCAATTATTGTTACAACATCAACTTATTACACCCTTCATGATCCCAAAAGTTGGGGAAATGCAACAAATAGGGCCATAAAAAGGTTGTCTTCAGAAAATTACACTATAAATGTGAGAAAGGGGACTTGGATCCCTTATTTCATACAATATACATCTCACATGTAGAAATGGGAGCAAAAAAAAATCCCTCTAGCTAAGCTAAATAGGTCTCCCCAAACCAATACAGCTCAAATAAGCCCAAACCCCATGACTTTTGCTAACAGAAAATACTGAAGCATAAAAAAGCATTATTTTAATGAGGTTTTATGCATCGATAAATGATAAATAGTAGATCTAGAGTTTACAATCATCCAATGGCTGAGAAAAATGGAGATCTCTTCCTTTTTATACAAAATGAGAACAACCCGGCAAGGGCTCCATGAAAGTACAAGTATAAAATGACAGATATGCAGATATAGATCTGGAAAACAAAGTTATACTATAGCTCTGTATATATGTAGCTGAAATGTACAAGAAATAGAAGAAGAGGCTTATACAAGCTTCCTGGGAGAAGGGTTGGCCTATTCCCCAAAGGACAAGCTCAAGATCAAGGGTCTTGACCCTGCTACTGCAACACAGAGAGAAATGACGTAGTTCCTAAAAGGGAATGTGTTGTAGGAGATGAAAATTAAATTGGCCACATGCCAAGATCTGAAATGAAACTCAAATACTCCCTCACTCATCTCCCAAAGAGAGGAATTCTTCCTCCTCTGAAAAAAAGTACTGGAAGTGGTGTTGTGGACCTTCCATTGCAACACCCTGCAACAAAACGTTATGCTCTGCAGAAATAACACTGTGGCTGAAGGAGGATGCTTGGCCTCAAGCCTGAATGTGGAAAAATGAAGTACAATGCTCCTCCAAGAGGCCTCTCAAGGTAGGATAAGGAATTCCTAAACAACAATGCCTTGTGCTAAACAACACTGTAACTCTGCTAAGCAGCAGGATAATGCCAAATAGTCATGCATACCATCAAAATCAATAATCATCAAGCTAACCTCAAATGGCTTCCATCCCCTTCCTTATAAGCTACGTGAGCCTCCTCACCTTTGGGTCCCACCCATTAGGGTTTCCACATCACATGATAAATCTCCCTCCAAAACTGCGTTGTATCTCCATGAAGGCCACTCCCCCAAAATCACGCTGTTTGATTTGGTCAAGGTTGACCTCTTCAACCTGCTTCATCCCCTTTCACACCCAAGTATCTTCAAGCTAGCTCTCATATGTTTGTTTAAGTTGATCCTTGTTCACATTGAGCTATTTTCATTGATGATCCACTCCTCTTCATGCATGCTGTTGACTTGGTCAAACTTGACTTTGTCCACATGCAAAATGTCCCTATTCACACATGAGGGTGTGAAATCCAGCTACTACAATGATCCCATTTCATACCAAGATGGTTTTTATGATGGTTTAAGTTAAGTATGGGTCTCTATCCCCCATTTATTCATCTACTAGGTGCAAAAATAAAAAATCAATATTCCTATTAGCTACATGCTAATGTAGGAATATTACAGTCCTCCCCTCCCAAATGTTGCTTGTCATCAAGAAACTGCAAGGATAGAACTGAAGAGTTTTCCTCCCAAGGCATGGAGTCTGAAATGTGTTTGGGAACTATCATTCCCATGTAAAACCTCCACCCCCAGGTTATCATCCATACAAGATGAGTCACCCTCCAACATGGCAACTCATAAAAGATCTCCTCCACCTTTAGCTCCTGCAATGTAGGTGGGCTGAATAACTAAACATGGCAGACAATATGGCCTACCCCACACTGTCTTCCTCTCCACTTATGACAAGCATAGAGCATATGCTGATCTTGGGCTGCAATAAGGTTGCCCTCAAGTGGCAAGAAGAAGATTAGATCTCCAAAGATCCTTTCTCCCGTGTCATGAATCATGCTAGCCCAAATCACCCCATTCAAAATGAATGGCACATCATCACCATTTGGCATCCAAATCAGAAAAATGCTAAAGGTTATATGTAATTTTGGATGATACTAATAGTTTATTAAGTGGATACAGTGCAATATTCCCAATTGCTGCTTGAGAACATCATGTGGCAAGTTGTTTCCCAATGAATTACTAGTTGTGCATGTTTTCTCATTTACTATGTGGTAGTAATCAGCAATATATATTAGCTAAGCACAATAAAAACAACAATTCACTTGCCCAAATATATGTAGAGATGGGTTATCATCATTATAAAGGTTGGCCCTAAAGTGACCATGTAACCCAAGAATAATCTTGCTCTTATGTGGAGCAATGCACTGTCCATAGATGGTGAGAAGATACAAATACTCAATGGAACAATCAATAAGTACAGAAATGTATTTCTTACCATGTATAGTAAATAAGCTGAAGGTGAGGTCCATGGATGAGTCCTCCCATGAGAATATCCTCATAAAAATCTGCAAAAATGAAGGATGCATACTCCCCTTGGAACACTCCATCAATAGGAGCATACTCTCTAGTGGCAACGCTGTTGGCCTTAGTGTTAAGGCTCTTGTCACTCCACGACTTATCTCTTTGAAATTCCACATGCCAAAGCCATCCACCAACATGCTGCTATGTGAGAATCTCTTCTTCTTATGTGGAAGCCTCTCCTTATCCTCCAATGCTGAAGGGTAGCCTCTTTGCACTTTGAATGTGCCATTCCCCCCTTCGAAAATATCATGATGAGTATGGAAAAATTTCAGCCCATTCTCTCCCAATAGTAACCATAGCAACAAGGATTCTTGCTGCCTTCTTGCATTATCAAAATGCAAATCATGGAGCAATAATACAATGATGGACATGTGAGATGTCTCATCAACATAGTACAAACAAGCTCCCTTATACCACATCATGTGGGAGTTATCCTTCCTCCCAAACCAAGGTACATACATGAGATACATCTCAAATAGAAATACATGTGAATACATGAGACATACCTCAAACAAGGGTAAATACATGGACATAATATTTGACATGTGATGTCCAAACTCCCTTCTTAACAACCACAACAACCATGCCTTCTTCTTATTCATCCTTTCCGTGCGACATAAGGCATGAGATAAGAAAATAGGAATCTTTGGGTAGTAGCCATACTCACCCAAAAGCAGCCAGCGCAACCATGCTTCTTGTTGGCCTGTATCATAGATCTGCAAGTGGTCTGGAAACCTCTTACACCATACTATCATCCACTCATCCCAATGTGGGTGATGGATCTAATTCTGAAAATACTTGGTATCCTCCCATTGTATGACACCAACCTCCTCAAATATTTGAAGAACTTTGCACTTCATGAAATGTTGAAGTGCACCTCCAATGGGATCTCTTGATGAGATCTCCTCCTCATGCATGGCCTTCCAAAACTAATGGGGTTTTGGATCTGATGCAAGTAGAAGTATCTCTTTGAGTTTTGGAATGCTCATTGAGAAAGTGTCATCTAGAGAGGAGAAAATTTTTCTCATCTCAAGATGTCTACCCTTTGTCATCTCTTCCTCCATGGCTTCCTGAATGAAGTTGTCATTTGAATGCTCCCATGAGGAATGGGTCCTTCTTTCTTTACTGCTGCTCTTGGATAGCACAATTCCACTTTGTTGCTCTATATTAGCAGTAAGTGATGATCCTGGGTTATGCAACAATAGATTTCCACAATCCTTAAAATATTTGCTGCAATAATAGAATGTGGAAATTCAATCATACTTTGATGGGCTTTGGGAACACCTTGTATGGTTGGAAGAGCTCCTTCTTCTACTATGTTGGCTCCCTTAACTGCTGATGTTGAAGGCTGCTCCTCCAAGGTTGTGACAGCACTGATACAAGTCTCCTCAAGAGGTGGTGAGGGCTCCTCCCTCTCTGATTGTTCTTCATCAAATATCTTGATCACCCTCTGAGTGAAATCCACAAAAGTAGATACTTTTGCATGACTTATGTGATTGAACCACCAGGTGCTTGATTTGCCCTTCATGTGTAGCACTGCAATATCTACTGCTTCTCTCTCTACCACTAGATGTAGTAGAAATAATGCTTCAAGTATTCTTGTCCAAACCCTTGCTGAAGATGATCCATCAAAAGTAGACAATAGAAACCTATTGCCCTTCATTCTTCTTGTGCTGCAAGGTCTCCTTTCTTCCTCTAGTTGAAAGAACTGTGGGAATGCTAGAGTCTCCTTGAAGGCTCTAGGTTGAGACTTGTACTCAAAAAGGTATTCACTTAGAATATGATGATCCAAGTGTCCTACATGCTTCTTGTCTTCTTCTTTATGAGAATAGGAAGTGCATGGTCCTTCCTCTTCTTGAAACCCTCTAGGAGTTTCTTGGCATCTCTTCTCCTTCATCTGCTTAACCTCTTGGGAGAGTTTATTTCTGAATATGAAAAGTGATGAGAGAAAAATCATCATCTCCATCATTCTGATCTTGCTCCTTCTGATAGCTGGAACTCACAGGCTCAGCCGACGATCATGCTCTGATACCACTGTAATATTCCCAATTGGGACTTCTTAGCAAGGCATGCCTGAAAAATGCATTTTTCAGGAATGTATGCTATAGAAACCAAGATAAGCCCTTGTATCCTTAGATATGATAATATAAGACCAAAATCCAAGAGTAAATGAGAAACCAATCAAACTAGGTGAGGTAAACAAGCCTCTCACACCTAGTATGGCTGGAAAGTGCCCAAGAATGGGACTGCAGCAATATGTAAACACAATTCTCGAGAAGAAGCAAGCTATTAACTCTTGAGATGTGTTAAGAAACACAAAGCTATCAATTATTGTTACATCAACAACTTATTACACCTTTCATGATCCCAAAAGTTGGGGAAATGAAACAAATAGGGCCATAAAAGGCTGTCTTCAGAAAATTACGCTATAACTGTGAGAAAGGGGACTTGGATCCCTTATTTCATACAATATACATCTCACATGCAGAAATGGGAGCAAAAAAAATCCCTTTAGCCAAGCTAAACAGGTCTCCACAAACCAATACAACTCAAATAAGCCCAAACCCCATGACTTTTGCTAACAGAAAATACTGAAGCATACAACAACGATATTTTAATGAGGGTTTATATAGAAATAAATGAGAAATAGTAGATCTATAGTTTACAATCATCCAATGGCTAAGAAAAATGGATATCTCTTCCTTTTTATACAAAATGAGAACAACTCGGCAAGGGCTCCATGAAAGTACAAGTATAAAATGACAGATATGCAGATCTAGATCTGGAAAACACAGTTATACTATAGCTCTATATATATGTAGCTAAAATGTATAAGAAATAGAAGATGAGGCTTATACAATCTTCCTGGGAGAAGGGTTGGTGCTTTCCCCAAAGGAAAAGCTCAAGATCAAGGGTCTTGACCCTGCTACTGCAACACAGAGAGAAATGACAGAGTTCCTACAAGGGACTATGCTGTAGGAGATTAAAAGTACATTGGCCACATGCCAAGATCTAAAATGAAGCTCAATGACTCCCTCCCTAATCTCCCAAAGAGAGGAATGCTTCCTCCTATGAAAAACACGTACTGAAAGTGGTGTTGTGGACCTTCCACTGCAACACCCTACAACACAACGTTATGCTCTGCAGAAATAACGTTGTGGCTAAAGGAGGATGCTTGGCCTCAAGCCTAAATGTGGAAAATTGAAGTACAATTCTCCTCCAAGAGGCCTCTCAAGGTAGGAGAAGGAATTCCCAAACAGGAATGCCTTGTGCTAAACAGCACTACAACTCTGCTAAACTACAAGAGAATGCCAAATAGTCATGCAGACCATAAAAATCAATAATCATCAAGCTAACCTCAAATGGCTGTCATCCCCTTCCTTATAATCTATGTGAGCCTCCTCACCTTTGGGTCCCACCCATTAGGGTTTCCACATCACATGATCAATCTCCCTCCAAAACTGCGTTGTATCTCCATGAAGGCCACTCCTCCAAAATCACGCTGTTTTATTTGGTCAAGGTTGACCTCTTCAACCTGCTTCACCCCCTTTCACACCCAAGTATCTTCAAGCTAGCTCTCATATGTTTGTTTAAGCTGATCCTTGTTCACATTGACCTATTTTCATTGATGATCCACTCATCTTCATGCACGTTGTTGACTTGGTCAAACTTGACTTTGTCCACATGCAAAAAGTCCCTTTTCACACATGAGGGTGTGAAATCCAGCTACTACAATGATCCCCTTTCATACCAAGAGGGTTTTTATGCTGATTTAAGTTAAGTATGGGTCTCTATCCCCCATTTATTCATTTACTAGGTGAAAAAATAAAAAATAAATATTCCTATTAGCTGCATGCTAATGTAGGAATATTACAGTTTTCCACCAGAGCCTTAAATTATTTAAATATGTCAAAGAATTCAGTTTTCTTCCTCAAGAAATATATCCATGTATTCCTTGAGAAGTCATCTATAAATGAAAGATAGTACACAGACTTACCCAATGATGGAACTGACATAGGTCCAAACACATCATTGTGCACAAGCTCTAATATCTTGTTTGCCCTCTTAGCACTAGAAGGAAAAATCACCCATTTCTGCTTCCCATATACACAATGTTCACAGAAATTGAAATCTAGAGAGAAATTATACATAACTTATACCATACCATTACCATGTAGTATCTGAAGGCCCTTCTCTTCAATATGTCCAAGCCTTTCATGCCATAGCATGTTATTTTCTCGAGAGACCGCTAGGATTTCTACTCCATGTTCAGGAACCACAAAATTGTTGCACCTATCAATAACCGTGCTACCCAAAATCTTGTACAAAGTTCCAATCCAAACTACCCGCATTAATACCAGTGCTCCCCAACCATCTTGCAGGTGTCTTTCTCGAACACTGTTTTTACACCTACATCATCCATATTGCTTACATAGATTATATTTCTGGCTAATACATGAATAGGTAGAACACCAAGAAGTGTTCTAATCCTTCCACCTTGCAACTTCATCTTGATTTTTCCGCGTTTGAAAATTCTGGCCTTCCTATCATCCCCTAAGAATACATCACCACCATAATACTTCTCATACTTGAAGAACCACTCTCTATGGGGAGTGAAGTGAAAGGATGCACCTGAGTCAATCAACCATGCCTCATGATCTACATGTGTATTTGAAGAAGAAGCCAAATAAACATCCCCACCTTCATCTGAGGTGGTTTTTGCCTCTGTAGGAGGAGCATCATCAGATCCCTTTCCTTTCTTAGGAGATTTAGATCTGCAGTCCTTTTTAAAGTGACCTTCCTTTCCACATTTCTAGAACACCCTTACAGGCTCTTCTGGAGATTTAGATCTCCCAAATGAAAAAAAAAAAAATTAATTTTTTTATGGGACCTTCCACGTATAGATAAGGCATCTCTGGCCCTCCATATTTTTCCGTCTCATTTCCTCCGACAGCAAGGTAAAGACGATTTCATCAAAATTCAAGGTAGTTGTATTGCTAACTATTGCAATAACCAGACTATCCCACGAATCTGGTAGAGGACATAGCAAACTGATGCACTTATGTTCATCTGATATTTTTATATCAACAGATGACAACTAAATTACTAAAATGTCGAAGGCATTTAGATGCTATGTCACTGAGTCTCCATCCTTCATCCTCAGGTTATACAAATTTTTCTGCAGGAACAGTTTATTCACCGAAGACTTAGATTGGTACAAAGTCCCTAACTTCACCCACAAAGTCTTCTCCATAACTTCCCCAGATACATTCAACAATACCAAATCTGAGATACACAAACGTATCGTGCTCTTTGCCTTCTGATCCAACTTCGTCTAGTCTTCATCTGACATTTTTGTTGGTTTAGTACCCGGACCTAACATGATCCACTGATCTTTATACACCAACAGATCCTCCATCTTGAGCTTCAACAACTCAAAACTCTGACCATTAAATTTCTTGATCTCTATGTTTCCACTACTCACCATCTTCTTTCAGCGCAAGAATCGATCCTGCAGATCTCCCACTGAACATGGTCTACCATAGGCCCGAGAAAAAAACCCCTCAGCAGCAAAGGCATCCTCTTGAAGCCGAAAAAACTCTGATATCAAATGTAGGTTTTAACCCTGTACATAAATTATCTGCAAACGAATTCTTAAAAAATAGAAAATAAACAATAGCGAGAGAATAAAACATAAAACATATATACATAGATATTTTCCCCTGGATCACAAACTGGGATTACCAACTTCATTTTCATTTTATTCCTTTTAGTGTTACAACACACACACACACACACACACACACACACACACATATATATATATGTCGGAGCATTCATAAACCCTAATCCATTAACCCTAGATTAGAACATAACCATAGTTCCCTTGACCGTATCTACAAAATACCATGGGCTGAAACCCATCATTCTCAAAACCATGTGCAAACCCATGCACAAAACCATAGGCAGATCCGCTCACCTAATATAGGGTCCAAAAAAATTTTCCTAGGGTGCTTCCTTGGACCCTGTGCAAGGGGGCTACCACCACCCTGAAAACCCCCCGATAAGGGGGCTATCATCCCCCTGCTGCACTCGATGCAAGCGAAGGGGACCTTCTGCCCCCCTAGGACCCCCTATTGTGCCCTGCACAAGCGAAGGGGGGCTGCAACCCCTCTCACGATCCACGCTTCACGCCTGCTTCTAATCATGGAAAGACTATAACACACACCCAACAAAAGATACCAGAATGGGAGCGCTTGTGGTACGACTTGGTGCAAGAAGAGATAAGGCAGAACACCAGAGATGGAAAATCATCCAAATAAATGGAAGAGGAATTTGCATTAATCAGAAAAGGAAATAAATATAATGGAAATAAGTCCCAAGAAGAGGAGGGCAAGAAGAAAGACTTATCCAACATCAAGTGTTTTCATTATCATGAGTTTGGGAACTATGCCATGAAATTTCCACAGAATAAGGCAAGCAAGAAGAAGCCTGCATTAGTAGTAGCAGGTAAAGCTCTAGCTTAAAAATTTGAACTTTATTTTACTCTCATTGCATCCGTGGCAAGCACATTAATGGGAAGCATGTGGAATCTCGATAATGGTGCCTCATTACACATGATGGGGAATGGAGATATCTCCAGTGACTTGTAGGAGAAAGACCTGAAGAATAATATTGAGTTTGGAGATGATGGAAGGTATAACACGACTCATATCGGTAAAGTTACTTTTTAGAGGGAGTATGGCTCCCCCCTCATACTCAATGATGTGATGTTTATTCTAGGACTAAATAAGAATCTTGTTTTCGTTGCAGTATTGGAAGACCATGGTTACGATGTGATATTTAGCCAAGGGAAGGTTTTCCTTAGACACATCAGCAAGGGACAAGTGAAGTAGATTGGTGTGCAAGTCACTAAATTATATGCACTTGAGGTAAAATATGCATGCAAAGCCTTGAGGAACAAGGAAAATGTTAGAGATGTTGGAAATATTGAGGGGGGGGGGGGGTGAATCAATATTTCTTTCAATTAGTATTATTATTAATATTTAAGATAATTAGTTAATCTTTAATTATTATCAGTGTTTGTAAAATGATAGCATTAAACAAAAGGAACACAAATTCACATATTTTTTAAGGTCGAAACCCTCTCCGGGACAAAAACCACCTGAATGATTTTCTAATAATTCTTTAATATTCAACTCCAATTGAAAATAAAACTCCAAATTCCTATAATTTAGAAAAACATTCTTCTCCAGCTCCCACTGGATGGACGCTCCAATGCCCGAGATTCTTCAGTAGTCAACTGAACGGATGCCCCAACACCCAATGAGCTACAACTCAACCTAGCACCACCCTACCACCCTAAATTTTTCACAGGCTTGAACCTGTTGGTTACTTCATGCACCATCCTAGCATCCCCCTACCACCCTATAGAAGAATAAAATAATAATGGACTCCCGTATCAGGGAAAATGGTAAACTTTACAATGATATAGAATGATGTATAAGAAGAAGACACACTAGACCATAACCCCAACTATGACACAACCAGCTATTGATGATCCTAGACCTCCCGACACTGCCTCTTCAACTCTTGGTAGATAGACACTTGTACAATTTTTACAATGATGCTTTTATAATGACTCAGTACAATGATACCTTTACAATGACTGTTTGCAGTGTTGCCCTCGTGAAGACTTCATGTGGTGAACTTCTTACTGCTGTTCTGCACCTAGATTTCTGCTCTTGTCATGATACCCTTTCTCACTCTTCTAAAATTAGATCATGCATTGATTCTTATCTTGATGAATATATAATACCTGCAAAAAGTCTTAAGGAAATACCCATGACATGATAATATCAAAACTTACCTCATCCTGTAGAGCATATGTCAGTGCTAAACAAAAAAGGAAATTAGAAGACAAAGAACCTAATGCAATTAAGATATGAACATGAATATACATAATATACTTACCTGGAGCTTACCTCTTCTACACCTTTATTTACTTTGCTTCCCTAGAAAGTGTGGTTCTTTGCAACCCTTGACAACACACGATCTAGCTTTTTCTTGCCTTCTAGGAGCTCAATATTGAATCTGGTGTATCTCTGTTATTTCAAATCCCCAATATGTGATTTTCGGTCTTTTATTATTCCTCTGAGTCATATTTCCAATCCCACATTTCTGACCTAATTTGGATTCTTCAAGGCAAAGTTATGCCCAATCTCTCACAATGACCTAATTATGTACTAGTTTAGTAGAGCGCAATTGTACGGTGTGCCACGTGTCATTGTTTCTTCATTCGACTCTTAAATTGATACAACAAAAACTATAGTCCGTGCACTATCTGCCACTATTTACAGAATTCCAATATGATACTCAAAGCGAGAGTTATGACGATTTTCCCAAGGTCACTTCTTTGCGATGAAGTTCATGAGCCTGCAAAAACATTGAATTCCATGGAACATATCTCCAAAAATTTTCCGCACCTTGATGTTAAATTTTTACAGGAGATTCCTCAAGATTTTTGATTCACCTCATAAAAATTTCAGCTTCTGAACCTTCGTACAAAAAAATTTATAGTGCAAATTCCACGATAACCTGTTTCAGGTAGCGAAATCCATACATTAGGAGGATATGAGGATCACAATTTATATAAATGCTTAGGTTGAGAGGGGCTTCAACAAGTGAACATGGGAGGGATTTTAGGAACTTAAAAATTATTAATTATTTACTTTTCAATGATCCATGCCACAACCCCATGGGGTTTTAGCCCACTAACTGGGGTTACAAACTTCAAACATGAATATCTCTCAAACCATGAGGAATTACATGGTGTGTCATATATCAATGGAAACATATCGACAAGTAGAAACCATATAAAATATTCTTGACCTAGAATATAGTAATTTGGTAGGTTAAATTCCCATGCAAGATCTGGGTAGCCCCTGGTGCTGCTTGGGTTGACATCAATGACAACCACTGATCAACAAGAGACTTGGTGGTTGATAGGGGGCATGAATTTCATCTCAACATGTAGCCTCAGAAGAAACCTCAACAAGTTGTGGAGCAACCACAATTGGAGAAGCAAAGAGGAGGCTGGGTGGAGACATACACTCAAAAAGAGACCTATAGTAGGGGTAAAATTTGAGCCATGTGGGAAGAGGGAGAACATGTAGCCATACCTCCAGGTGGGAGGTGGGGCAGTGTGAAGCAATAGTCCTAGAAGTGCATAAATTTGGGCAAGGTTGATTGAGGTGTTTTTGTCTCATGGATCATTACCTTTCTATTGGGACCCACAATATTTAGTAGCTGGAGGATCAATGTCAGTCAGATACTAAGAAGTGCAGAGCAGTGTTGACAGCAGAGTAGGACACTCAATAACATAGTCAACATCAACACAATTTTCTGAGTAGACAATTGTAGATTTATTCAATGATTATTTTCTTTATTCTCAGTTGCAGATGTTGCAGTAAGCAGCAACAATAGTGAGAGGTATTAAATGGAATAAATTCCAAAGGTACTGGATCAGGGTAGATTTGAATCCCTTTCATGTTGAGAAGGAGTGCTAAAAATGGCAACAAGAAAATCCTGATTTAATTTACCTTTATTTAAATTAGGAGAAAATTGTAATTCCAGATCATAAGACAACTTATACGAGTTAACTATAGTAGTTTCACTTAGTTGGCTTAGTTAATTTGAGTTGATGGCCTAACTTGAGTCATGTAGACTGGTTCCTACATTATAGGAGCCTAGGTTGAGTTTATTTTTAGTTTTAATTAATTATTTCAGTTTAACTGAGTTAAAATCAGTTAAACTAGTTCCAATTGTTGGAGAAACTAGTAGAGTTAAACTTTCAGATTGTTCTAAGTTGTATTAATTACTTTAGCCCAAATTGCTTCTTCATAAACAATGTATCCAATAATAAGCAGTGAAATAAACCATAAACTGTAAATAAAGATAAAAAAAAATATATGCAGCAATAAAGAAGACAATAACACAACCATAAGAGAAAACAAATTGGTCCAAGACCGGGGAAAAACCCCACAAGGGGGAAACCCTTTAAAATATTCTTCTTTAATAGATCATCATAAAAAAATTCAACAGAAATTACAATTAGCCCAATACATATGCAGTGGAAATATACATAATAAATCTACATATGTATAGATCTACAACAGAGAGAAACATAGATCCAACAGATCACTGAAGCCAACTGTCAAACCCTAGATCTGAATCTAGGACTATTGTGCAAGCAATCCTTTATGTGGACATGAACGATCCCTCTAGTCCTGTGGGAAGATGTAGCAACAAATGAGGATATTTATATGCAATATTTCCTAATTCATACTAGAAAATAAAAATGAGGATAGATCTCCTACCTCTCTCTGATGCTAATACCCTTGATGTTGACCTTGAATCTTTCACTTCCAAGCTCACAATCTCCTCATTGCCATTCTAGATGAGTTCCTACAAGAAAGATCAAGTAGAGACAAAAAAAATGTAATATTCCCATTTTAGCTCATAGCTAAATGAAATATTAAAATTTTTCTTTTATCACCTAGCAGCTTAATAAATGGGTAAGGGAACCCATTCTTATTGAAGACATGAATAAAATCCCTCATAATGTGAAAGGGATCATCATAGTAGATTGATTTTGCACCCTCAAGTGTGAAAAGGGAAAATGCATGAAGACAAGGTCAGGTTTGACCAAGTCAACAACATTGCCATAGGAGGAGTGGCTTACTTTGGAAGACATCACAGTGTGAATGAGGAAGAGGATATTTGGTGGAGGAAACCCTAATGGATGGGGCCCATGGAGAGAGAGCTTTCACTTGTTTAAAATGAGGGCAAGGAAACCATTGTTTCTTATGCTTTGGATTATTCATTTCATGTCTATTTAGACATTGTGAATTATTTTGCTATTTAGCAAGAATTTCTGGGGAATTCCTTTTTAGGATTCCTTCTCCTTCTTGAGGGGCCTCTTGAGGGATTGTTCTTCATTCTCCACATCTCTTGGCTCAAGGCCAAAGCCTCTCCTTTCAGATACTGCGTTATTTCATCTCAAGTATAATGCAGTGTTGCTGGGGTGTTGTAGTGGAGGACACCATACACTATTCCCTTGGCTCATATGTCAGAGGAGGGAGCTTCTATTCCTCTGGGAGGTTAGTGAGGGAGATCCAGGAGCATATTGCAGATCATTGGCATCAGGCCAAGCATTTCTCTTCACCAACAACACAATCCCTTCTCTAGACTGTGTTATTTCTGAGTGTATTTGTAGTGGGGACTTGCTCCACATGTTTGGAGGGTGAGATCTTAGGTGAGAGGATCAGCCTTTCACTCTATAGATCCTTTGGATGAGATTAAACCATCTATTGTAGCATCATTAGCTATCTACATCCATTTCCAGTTTTGAGTTGCAGCAGCTGCCCAGCAATTCCGACATTTCTGCAGATTTTCCATTTTGTACTTATTTCAGCCAATCCTTTCAAGGATTGTGTATTGTATGTTTCCAGGGGTTGAGATCTTGCTCCCCCTTCTTATTTGAGCTATCTATTGTCATATCTACATGTTATTGACATTTTGCAGCATTTATCTTACAAGGATTGCGCAGTCATAGCTAGGGCTTCTCTTGTATAGCAGTATTTCTCCATTTTCCACGTATATGTTTCATTGAGGCTGCATTGCCTAGCTTGAGAGATCATTTCCTCAAGATCTTGTATACATTTTTTGCTGCTATAATCTAATGTAATGGTTATGTGGATCTTTTGGAATTTTTGTTTTAATGCATTCACTACTATTTTCCAGCTCATGTTTATGTATTGCTGATCCCCACATTTGTAATATCTTGAGATATTCCCAATAGTGTAGCTGTTCCCAATTGGGAACATTACAGTGGTATCAAAGCATGATCTCTGGCTTAGCCTATGAGTCTTAGCCCTAGAAGATCAATATGATGAAGAAGATGAGTTTACTCTCATCTATTTTCAGATCCAGAGGAGACCTCTCCAAGGAGGTCAAGAAGATTGAAGAAGGAGAAGAGGAAGGACCATGCACTTCCTACTCTCACAAAGATGAAGACCAGAAGCATGAAGAGCACTTGGAATTTGAAATTATAAGTGAGTACCTAGTTGAATACCGGGAAAAACCTAGAGCCTTCCAAGAGACTCTAGCTTTTCCACAATTTATTTAGTAGAAAGAAGAAAGAAGACCCCACAGCTATGGGATGATGAGAGGTAATATATTTCTATTTTCCACATTTGATGGATCACTCACATATGCAGCAGAGGTTTGGGTAAAGAAGCTAGAGGCTTTCTTCGTACTACATCCTTTAGTAGACAGAGAGGCTATAGAAATTACAACACTGCACCTTGAAGGTGAAGAAAAGAGTTGGTGGATCAACCATCTAAGCCATACAAGGGTTTCTACCCTTGTTGAGTTTTCTCAGAGATTGATCGGGAGATTTGGAAAAAGGAGGTAAGAGCCCTCACCACCAGCTAAAGAGGCATGTACCAGCACTGTAGAGACCATGGAGGAGCAGCCTTCATCTTCAGCAGTTTGGGAGGCCAACACTCATGAGGAGGAAACTCTTGCAGCACTACAAGGAGCTTCCAAATTTCACCAAGGTATGATTGAAAATCCATCTCTTGTCATTTCAGCAAAAACTTTGGATGGGTCTATATCATTGCATACAGTTAAGCTAGAGTATCAGAATAGCACTACGCTGAGAAATGATGGGAAAAGGAGGAATCATTCCTCATGTGAGCACTCAAAGGACAGCTTCATTCAGGAAGCCATGGAGGAAGCAGTGAGGAGGAGTAGACATCTAGAGATAAGAAACTCTTTCTCCTCTCTAGATGACACTCTCTCAATGAGCATGCCACAGCTCAAAGAGAGACTTCTACTGGTAGTAGATCCAAGCCTCTTTGGTTTTGGAAGGACATGCATGAGGAGGAGATTTCCTAGGAAGATTTCAGTAGAGGTGCACTCCCACACCTCATGGAGTGCAAGATTCTTCATCAATTTGAGGAGGTTCTTCCCTACTCTCGGGAAAAAATAGTAGATGGAGGACATATGCAGATGGATAACATCTCTCATGACTGTGCTGGACATTCCTTGAGCCATGCACATCATGATGGGAGGTTTTTTCCTACCACCTATTTGGATCCTCATAGGGTCAAATTGATCCTCGGGAAGATTGGATTTCAAGGTACCATGAAATGTAGGAATTTGATTTGGGATGATGGTAGCCCTCATGGGAGGAGTACCAATATGAAGAGTGGAAGAAGGCATCCACAATTAGTTGAGTGGATGTGGATGGTGAGTAAGGAGCGGGTGAGTTGCTTGCAGATTTATGATACTGGGAAGCAGGAGGCTTGGCTGCGCTGGTTACTCTTGAAGGAGTTTGGCCATCACTTGGCATAGAGTATGGATGCATGGTGTTGGTATGATCTCTATATCATTCATTATGTTTTCATCACATGATTTTTATGATGGAAGTATGGGGAGGCAACAAAATATTTTGTTTCTTTGCTTGTTCTTGGGAGAGCAAAAGCAAATTTTCTCTCACACTTTGCATGATGTTGCAGAAGGAGGGGATGGCATTATCTCCTTGAATTTTGATGATAGAGGGGTACTTCCACCTTGGGAGGAACTTCTTATGTATTGCAACATTATGAGAGATATCTTTGACAAGGAGCATTTCAAAGAATGGAGCTATGATTTGGCCAGAGATTATTTGCAGAGGCCAACAACACTGTCATTTGAGAGCTTGGGGTTATTGATGGAGTTTCCCCAGGATCACTTCACACTTGATGCACTTGGAGGACAAAGAGGAGGTGAGATTGATGGAGTAGTGGATGGAGAAATCTATTACATTGGTATGACCTCACTTGCCATGATCTTCTTGACTTGGATTTCCAAGTATAAGGAGGGTGATCTTTATGCAACATATGGTTCAATTCTCTTCCGGGGAATGTGCCATACTACTATGGAGGGATCATTCATAGTATTTCTTTCAACATATGGTGAGAATATTTTTTTACATCCATGGATTATCTAACACAACATTTTGATGCTCTTACCATTCATATTTAGTGCATTGCTCCACAAAAGGGCAAGTTTTTCATTAGGCTCCATGAACAAAATTGGGCCAATTTGTATGATGGAGAAAGCCATATTTTGTATGGCCTTGGGCAAGTTTTTTCTTTCATGTATGATCAGTTGATATACTTAGCCATTTTCTATATATCAGTAGATATCATGACATACATAACCACCCATGTAATACAAAAAAACTTTCCATGTAATTTTCTGAAGCAGCAGTTTGGAAAACTGCGCTGTCACTATTGGGGAAGCTGTTGGTCCTTGCACCACATGAAAACTTCAAAATTTCCTTCATTATGTTGTTGATCATGACTTAATTTTCTGATATAGATCTGATTTGTATTGGAGGCATGATTATGATATAGACACATGAGTTGGATGTGTCCTTGAGGGGAGAGAATTCCCATATTTTCTGCACTACATGTTCTAATGGGAGCATGGGAAGAGATATGGCCACCACAACCACCTATTTGTTTTCTTTGGAGGTGAGCCATGATTTTGATAGCCATAAATTTTACAACCATGGGAAAGTATTTGATCATGTTTGGTTAACACATTCAGCCATTTACTATTCATTAGTGGATGTGATGATTTTTGTATGTTACTTGCCATACTGTTTTCTGAAGTTGCAGTGGATGAGACTGCGTTGTGTCCTTTTGAGACATTGTTTGTATCATGTACCATCATGTAAAACCTTCAGAAAACTTCTCATTAGGATTTTCTATGATGATCATGTCCTATTCATCATGGATGGATTGTGTTGGGCCAACTTGTTTTTCAATGTTGGAGGAGAACTTTTTGGAGGATTGTTCTTCACCTTGCCATGTGAGGGAAATAATTTTATAGCCCAGGATCAGTACACACTATACACTTATCATAATTGGAGATAAGGACAGCTTGGGGTAGGCTATGATGCTTACCATTTTCAAATTTTCAGCCCACCTTCATTTTCGGAGCTTGAGGTGAAAGGATATTTTCAGGAGTTGCCATGTTGGGAGGTAACTCACTTTGTATGGAAGATTGCTTGGGGATGGAGGATACACATGGGAGGAGATGTTCCTCAACATATTTTCGACTCCATAACTTGGGTGGAGGTTTCTCAGTTCTATCCTTGCAGTTGCTTGAGGACAAGCAACATTTGGGAAGGGAGGACTGTAATATTCCCATTTTAGCTCATAGCTAAATGGAATTTTAAAAAAATTTCTTGTATCACCTAGCAGCTTAATAAATGGGTAAGGGAACCCATTCTTATTGAAGACATGAATAAAATCCCTCATAATGTGAAAGGGATCATCAGATTAGATTGATTTTTCACCCTCAAGTGTGAAAAGGGGCAAATGCATGAAGACAAGGTCAGGTTTGACCAAGTCAACAACGTTGCCATAGGAGGAGTGGCTTACTTTGGAAGGCAATGCAGTGTGAATGAGGAAGAAGATATTTGGTGGAGGAAACCCTAATGGATGGGTCCCATGGAGAGAGAGCTTTCACTTTTTTAAAATTAGGTCAAGGCAACCATTGTTTCTCATGCTTTGGATTATTCATTTCATGTCTATTCAGACGTTGTGCATTCTTTTGTTGTTTAGCAAGAATTGCCAGGGACTTCATGTTTAGGATTCCTTCTCCTTCTTGAGAGGCCTCTTGAGGGATTTTTCTTCATTCTCCACATCTCTTGGGTCAAGGCCAAAGCCTCTCCTTTCAGATACTGCATTATTTCTACTCAAGTATAATGCAGTGTTGCTGGGGTGTTGCAGTGGAGGACATCATACACCATTCCCTTGGCTCATCTGTCAGAGGAGGGAGCTTCTATTCCTCTGGGAGGTTAGTGAGGGAGATCTAGGAGCATATTGCAGATCATTTGCATCAGGCCAAGCATTTCTCTTCATCAACAGTGCAGTCCCTTCTCTAGAATGCAATATTTCTGAGTGTATTTGCAGTGGGGAATTGCTCCACATGTTTGGAGGGTGAGATCTTAGGTGAGAGGATCAGCCTTTCACTATAGAGATCCTTTGGATGAGATTCAGCCATATATTGCAGCATCATCAACTATCTACATCCATTTCTAGTTTTGAGTTGCAGCAGCTGCCCATCAACTCTGGCATTTCTACAGATTTGCCATTTTGTACTTATTTCAGCCAATCCTTTCAAGGTTTGTGTATTGTATGTTTCCAGGGGTTGAGATCTTACTCCCCATTCTTATTTGAACTATCTATTGTCATATCTACATGTTATTAACATTTTTCAGCAGTTCTCCTACAAAGATTGCGCAGTCATAGCCAGGGCTTCTCTTGTATAGCAGTATTTCTCCATTTTCCATGTATATGTTTCATTGAGGCTGCATTGCCTAGCTTGAGAGATCATTTCCTCAAGATGTTGTATACATTTTTTTCTTCTATAATCTAATGTAATGGTTATGTGGATCTTCTGGCATTTTGGTTTTAGTGCATTCACTGCTATTTTCCATCTCATGTTTATGTATTGTTGATCTCCACATTGGTAATATCTTGAGATATTCCCAATAGTGTAGCTGTTTCCAATTTGGAAAATTACAAAAAAACATAAAAAGTATGATACATTATAATACAAATTATGTAACAGATCAAGGATTATTACAATAAATGGAAAATAATTGACACATTTATGGAAATAAAACATATATTGTATTAGATGACAAATGGAGCATTACAACCAATTAAACCTTGATGTTGGAAGTCTCCTTCAAGTGAGGTTCCAAGTCCAGGACTTAACCTTCAAACAACTTCATCCTTTGAAAATGGGTGATAATTGGGCCTAACTCAACACTATCCAAGCTACTCAAGCTAACAAAATACCAACCTCACCAACCATTAGTGGATAGTGGGCATTTGATTTATAGGGAAGGAGAGGGAGTTGAGGATCCATGAAAAGAGGGAGGAGTTCCACATCTAAAGGGAGATGTCCATGGAAGGAGGATCTAGGGCCAAGAATGGGAGGCCTCATTCCAATATTCATCTACCTGAAACCACGTCATCATTCTCGAGCCTTCTAGTAAGATAAGCTTCTCCTTCATTTTGGGAAAAACTGCCTTAAGAGGATCAACACATTTTTTCCTTCTAAAATTCATGCTGGAAGCGCGAGGCTTGTATAATTCCACAAGTCAAAAATGTTATAAACTAGTATGAAAATTGCATTGGGCTTGCAAATAGGGGATTTTGACAAGTTCTTCAGAATTATTCCAAGGAATTTTTTCTTCCTTTTATTTAAGGATATTATTATGATTACCACAAACATGATTCATGGTGAATACATTATTTGGGAAAATTTTCATCACTTTGTGACACTTGTACTTTGACGACACAAAGTTCGACACTTCAGGATACAAGACTGGGAGTGTGACAAAATAATATACAATAGATTCCCCCTGAAGTATGAAGTCAGAATGGGAATTGATGGGTGAAGTGCTTTACAAGAAAATACAAGGAATTAGAAAATTACCATTAGGAGACCTACACATCAAACATAATACAATATATCTGACATATACGATGTATGTATGATTAAAGTGTAAGCATCTAACAATACATGAATACGACTAGAAAGGATCATGTTTTTAATCATGAATAAATGGATCCATGACATGGACGTAGCCATCCGACTAGAAAGGATCATGTTTACAATTATGAATACTTAATAACTCCACGCAACCTGGATATCAAATGAAACCCAGTATCTTCATCTTTGTCTTGATCCAACCAAAGGATGAATCTCACCAGGTGAATAGATGGGTTGAAGTCGAACATGGTAGAAACCACCTAATTACCAGTCAATGATGTAAACTATTAACAAACACGAGATAAACCACCAATGATGGTGATGACTCTCAAGGTATTACAAGACAATCCATGTGTGAACAATGAAGCTAAAGTCAAACCCTTGTATAATAATTCGATCGAAGGCTAGTGATTTGAACCTATCATCGAATGCAAAGAACCTACCATTGAGGTATGCAATCTCCAAGGTAATGAAAGGGAAGTTTCTAGATGATTTTCCTAGATAATGAGTTGGAATCGATAGGAAATGATTCGTTGAAGGAGGCCATAATGTTTCCCGGATCATCAACACAAAACATAGAATTTTGCAAAGTTGGAAAGAGTGATTTAGGATTGATGTAGAAGAGGTAAAATGAGGTATAAGTGGTCTAAACTTGTAGGTGGGACTTCCATTGAAGATATCGACGACAAGACTCAGGAATTTGGTAGCATTTGACTCACAATAGGATCATATTTCATGGTGGAAATATATAATTAAATGATAGGAAAATGGGTTTCCCAAACCTGGTAAGATAAGTGGCAATGTGAGGATGTCCTAAACTCGATACGAGATATAGATAAGTGTCATGTTCAAGAGCGACATATTGCATTTCATACAAAATAGAGGATATATGTTTCCTTCCATTCCCCCCCACTATTTCTAGTGAGTATCTCTTATTTTTAATCGCAAGCTTGAAGAGAATACCATATGCTTTTAGTATAAGTTCATCCTTAAAATGAATCCATCCTAGTATTTTTAATAAGCCCTAGGAAGGAGTAGTTCAGTCTTGTCATTTTTTATAAGCCCATCACTGTTTAATTATTTTAACAAGTCTAATGAAGACAAAATTCAACATCTTTTCTATTTTTAGATATTTTGAAAAAGTGTAAAAAAAACTCCAAATGTCCCTTTTCATAAATAGTCTCTCGAATCCAAAAATGTATAAAGCAATACTCAAGAGAAACTCTTAGCCATGTTTGGCTAAGGTATTCCTTTTTTGTAGCTAGCCTGTCTCAGTCCAGGAAAAGGTTAAACTTATACTAAGTAGATGTCTTTTCATTTACTTTTACAAGTTCGAAAAGACAAGTTCTCAAAAATATTTTCATATTTCAAGAGTCAGGAAAGATTTGAAAGAGGACTCCTCCTGGAAGAATGAGTGGTATACGAGGTAGAAACTGGTTCCATTCATGGTGGAACTTCTCAAAACATGCAAAGGTCAAGAGGATTGCTAAAACAACCACTTGTCGCAGATGTTCCTCAGGAAAGGTTAAAACAACCAAGTGAAAGCGTATGATCGACCAAGCAGATGGTGATGATGGAATGAAAAAACCAATCTGGAAAAATAGGTTGATAAAATGGCATTCAAGAGAGGCAGGATCAGAATGGTTTAATTTTCACACAAGCTTGAAACATGGGAAACTAGGCTTGAGATTGGTTTCATTTTTTCAGAAGATTTAAACATGCAGAAAAATTATGCTTGAGAGTGGTTTCATTTTTACAAAAGCTTGAAACAAAGACAAACTATGCTTGAGAATGGTTTCATTTTTACACAAGCTTGAAACAGAGACAAACTATGCTTGGAATAATTTTTTATGCCCCCAACATAATGACTCAATTCAAGGTACATGCCGCCCAAGCTTCATTTTATTCACCTAAGTCGACTATTGGTTACTAAGAGGTGGATAGAATTAAGGTTCATTTACGAGATCAAGTGAAAGACTCGACTGGGAATTTACAAGATCTAATAAAAGCCTTGAATTGAAAGGGGATTTTTAAAAAATTTTAACAATCTTGACGCATTAAAACAACTATGCTCATAGGGACTCATTTCATTTTTTAACGAGGTTGACACAGTAAAAGAAATATCCTCATAGGAGCTTGTTTCATATTTTAACAAGGTTGTAATAGTAAAAGAACTATCCTCATGAAACCTTGTTTCATTTTTTAACGAGCTTTCCACAAGAAAAGGAACTTTGATCTGACACCTTATTTCATTTTTTAACAATATTGACACAAGAAAGGAAATCTGCTCCAGACACTTTGTTTCATTTTTTAAGGATTTTGACACAAGACAAGGAACTCTACTCCAGAGAGCTTGTTTCATTTTTTAATGAGCTCAACACAAGAAAAGGAACTATGCTCCAACACCTTGTTCATGTACCATAAAAGGTCATCACTTCCAAGAGGTTCTCATCATATGGGGTAACAACACTCTGGAAGGGATACATATCAAGGGATCTAACATAAATATCGAGATCCAATGCCCCCAGTACATGATGTACTATATCACTAAATACATCATTAGTAGAAACATACATGAAACAAGTTTCCACATAATTAACCTATGGTGGGGAAGATACCACTTGCATATAAGGACCATTTATAGATGCTGATTGTTTGAGAGTCAAATTAGGACCAATGAATGAAATTTGATCAATGGTCACAATTCTTCCTTCATGTGGGAAACACATCACATGAAAGAGTGATCTGAAAATGGAAGTACTTGAAAATGTGTGATAGGTATCCATTTCCATTTAATTATATGTGTGCAAAAATTCTCCATGTCTTGTTGATTAAACAAAGTGTTTTTGATAAATTTTTATGAGTTTATATGTGAGGGAAAGTTAATTTAATTTTCTGTTTAACATATTAAATTAGAAATATACAGCAAGATAACTTCAGCATAACATGACACAAATGTTTGGTGAGCAGTTCACCCCTCCTGGGCTACGTCTGCTGGATCAAACCTCCCAAATTGGCTTGTCCTCTTGTATTAAAATGCTCCAAAATGCTAATACAAGTTTAAAAATGCCTCAATAGGAAAATAAGACTGCAAATACAGATTCAAAAAATATGAAAATGCTAAAAATGCCTTTCCATATCCACTAAACAGTGAAAAATTACCATAAACAGTGACTTCTTCAACAAGGCCCTGATGGCTCTTTAAAATCTTCTGAAGCTTTTCGGGCTGCAAAAGTCCTCAAAAAGTTCTGACACATCTTCCATTAGGTTTAGAAGGTATAAAATAGTCGAAAATGGTTTGGGTTCACCTTAAACAGTGAGGTACAACTCAATATAGCTCCATTTCCCCAATGTCTTTGATGGCTCTCCAAACTTCCTTGAAGGTTTTCGGCCTCTGAAAGTCTTCAAACAGTTCTAAAACCTCTTCCATTATGTTCATAAGGTGGAAAATATCTGAAAATGGTTTTTTTTTCACCTCAAACAGTGAGGTACAACTCAATACAACTCCATTTCCCCAATGGCCCTGATGGCTCTCCAAGATTCCCTGAAGAAAAAATGGTTGTAGAACACCTCTAATACCTCCAGAACCTATTCCAATGGCTCTAGAATGCTGAAAATAGTCGAAATTGGTCTTTGATTCACCTCAAATGGTTAAGCATAACCTAAAACAGCTCCATCTCCCTCTTGGCCCTGATGGCTCTCATTGCTTCCCTGAAGCAAAAGGGGTTGAAGATCAACTCTAATGGCTCTGCAACCTATTCCAATGGCTCTTGAATGCTGAAGATATCCAATATTGACCAAAATTTCATCCAATTTGGTCCAATATTGGAGAAGTTATGGCCCATTAAACAATATTTTGCCTAGTGGCACTTAAAAAACTCCACTAAAATTGGGCTAACTCCAGTTAGGAGCGCCAAATATGGAGAAAACTATGAAAATAGTGGAATAGAACCACATATGGAAAAACCTGAAACTGCTGGCATTAAAGGTTAGGCGGGCGCATTTTACGTGGTCACATGGACCGTTTGAACTGCCGGCGGAGAAACCGTAACAATTTCCGTGGCATTTAATATTTGAAACTGGCCACATGTGGTGGCTTCCACTTAAACTGTCGGAATACCCGTTACCAAACCCGCCATGGTTAGGCCTTAGGTCCTGGGTCATAGTGTTGAGGTTCTATGGTGTGTGGGGGCTGGCCCCCTTTGCCGCCCAACGGAAATTAATTTAAACTTCAAATACCACTTTCAAACTATATATGTTAAGAAACATTACGTAGCCTGTCTAGTCGGGTGCTTGTGCTTGCGGGCGGTAGATCCGGTTTCAAATCCTGTGGACTAAAATTTTTTTTACAAAGCCAAATCTTCCATGGCCTAGGGCCATGTGGCGGCCTCCGGGCCTGCCACGTGGCAGCCTCCGATTGGCCACCAAAAACCAAAGTCAAACAGTTGACGAATAACGGCGTGACACTTGTCAAAACATAATTGGCTCGAATGGAATATTCCAAGAATATTCCTTGGAATATTCTTTTTTTTAATAATTCTAAAGTCAAAGTCAACTCTGGTCAAACTTAGTTTTTTGCAGTTTAATGAAAACTTAAAACTTGCATAACTTTCACATACAATGTCAGATTTGAGTATCGTTCACGGTGCTAGGTTCTTATTGACAAGGCTTATCCAGTTGTTTAGGTTGCAAGTGATTTTGAACACTTTCAATTTTGAGCTCTTTCCATAGCTCAGTCTTGAGCTCCTGATCAAAGGGAGAAGAGACAAGAGCTCCCATGACACAGACATAGACAATCCAGGAGTAAATTAAACTATAAATGGCCTTGGACAACCATCACATCCATATAGACGATTTTTCCTCCCAAAGTAATAACAAAATTAGAAAGGATCCCTAACGGTTGACTAGTTCCTCTATTAAAAGCTAACATATTCTCGGTAACGGGCACCAACTGCGGAGAACCTAAAGCTTTCCAAGTAGTTGAGGTAAACATAATAACATATGTGCTTTTATCTATGATTGTGCTAGGAACAGGTATATTATAAGCCTATACTGTGATATGAAAGGGAACGTAAGAAGGAAGATGATATCTTTCCAGTTGACTCCAATCAAAATAAGTGACCATAATACCTAAAGGGGATGTCATGGGAATGGTGGAAATTCCCCCTTGTGTTATTGGAATGGGAGGATCACCCCCCTTGTACCTTTGGAATGAGAGGATTTCCCTCTAGTTCATTCGAATATGAGGAAACAAGAAGAACATGAGAGATATGAAGTTCACTCTCTGCGAGAAAACTAGGATCAACTAAAGGTAAAATCAGGTCAATCATTTTCTCAACCAATGGTTGGTCAGGAATTGACTCATGGGATTCACTTTCGGAGACAGTGGGATTGATTAGATATGAATTCCGATCAATCAGTTCATCAACTAGTTGAGGATCACGGGAAATCTTCTGGTAACCAGTAGAAAGTCATGGCTAAGAAGCTGTAAGGTTTTCCAACACTTTTGAGGCTTCATCCATATAAGGAAAAAGGTTAATGGGATGATTCCCTTGACATAAATGACTAGAAAATTTGAATTTACCCTTTTTCCCATGGACCTTACTATTACTATTTGAGTTTTTATCACTAGCATGATCTCCAGAAGCTGACGTCAAAGGATGATTTGAGCCTATGGACCACACTTCTAATACCTTGGGAATACTAAGACAATCTCTAAGAAGGTGGTCACCCTTACATAAACTGCAAGGGAAATTCACTTTGTGGGGTTGATTGCAATGAGATCCATCATTAGGTACATTTGGAGGGGTTCGTTGTCACCATTTTGCCTTATTAAGTCTCTTTTTATCACATTTAATTATATTACGGTCTTATGTTGCTAGTGTATAGGGTGATTAAGGCTTGTCATACTTTGAATTCCTAACATGAGTTAAATGCAGGAAAATCACGAAGATATTTCATTTTTCATGAATATTTTTCCATTAAAGCTCAGAGTAGACAACAAGGAGAGATTCTAGGGGGATTTTCCACCTCCTTAACTCCCAAAGGAAGCAAAGGGATCCTCGAGATTCCCTCCAACAACTCGAAATCAAAGGAAACCAATCAAACTCAAGATGAAGTGCACCAAAGCTACACTTCACTTGTAGTCAAAGTGGACACATCACCTACTTTTTAGGGAGTCATTGGTAGCTACCCTCTAGGTAAAATAGGGTTGAGAAATATCTCATTAGGATTCGAATTTTGAAGGAAGCTAATAGACTCTTAGATCTTGCAATAGGTTTTTGAGGCTTTCGTGTTGATTTAATGAGACTATTTTCTACAATAAAATGAGTATTCATATTGTGCTTCACTGATCTAGTTTCAGAGGTAGTAGGATTGTGGGTTAGGGCCCAATCCATTGGCCTTAGTCTCTCTTGTGTATTAATCCTTTACTTTTATGTCATTGTAGCTAGTTTTGCTTATGAGTTTTTAGCTAGTTTGCTTACTTTTCAATTAATTGTTTTTAGTTTTCTTCAATTTGTCTTTGCTGTAGATTAAGCTTGCTTACATGTTGGTAGAATAGTTTATAAAATCAGAAAGTTGTGTGTCACGCCTCCATCTCTCATCTCTTTCATTGGAGCTTGAGGAGGGTAGATCTTCTCCACAGGCCAATTTTACTTTTTAGTTTATGATTTCTTGGGATGAATAGTTAGGTTGTTGTAGTTCCATGAACATGTTTAGAATGTTGATTTAGATTTCTGTTTGTAGGCTAAAGTAGATTTTCTTTCCAAATTCAACTCATCTTTTCCATTTCTTTCACCATGAATTTGTCAATATTTGTTGCATGAAGATGTAGTTTTCTTGCAGATTCAAGTAGCACAATCAAGGAGGACTTCACCAACACCTTCAGCCTCAATTCTCACCCTCCATCAACCTTAATTTCATCAAAATCGCCATCGGCCCTTTTTTCAGATTTTTCATCTCCACACCGTGAGCAAACCCTAGAGGTGCAAGACATGCTTCTCAAGAGGTTTTGAGATTGGACAAGGGCTTTACCACCTTTCACTCATCCAAAAACAGCTCCACTCCACCTTCCCTACTCTTTTCTCACCCATTTTTGGCCTCGGATTTCCCTCGGACTGTTTCCTATATCAATTCAAGACTTTCCTGTAGTAGCACTCGCATCAGCACTAGTGGGCCCCTCCTTAAGCTCAGAAACCACCATCCACCTCATCTAGACTTTCCAAAACCACCCAAACACCTTCATCCTTGCACCCATGAGGTCAAGCCCTTGATAAACCACCTTAGCATTTTCTCCTCCTAGCTATAAAACAATGCATTTACAAGCATAGTTAGGTCATGATTAGTTGCATGATAAAAAAAAATGATAGATATAACATAGAGTAGACAGAGTTTGTTTAGCCATTTGGCCCATCAAATTTTGACTAGGTTAGTTTCCTTTATGCAATTTCAATTCAACAATTTACTTCATGCAAGATGCCTAGTTTGCTTCCATTTATTATCATAGCTTAATTTGTAGATTTGTTTTGTTCCAGAGTATTTAGATGTACTTTCTTGCTGTAGAATAGTTCTTTGCTTGTTGATAGAGTAATAGATCTGCATCATTTGTAGCCCTAGGTATAAATTCAGAAGTGTGGGAGACTTCATCCAGAAATCATAGGAATATCACTCTTTTGTAGAGCTCAGAAGAGGATTACATGAGTAGAATGCATCTGCTATGTATATCACAATGTCACCTCCAAGTTTGTATGAACCCAGGGTTGATAAAGTAAAGTAGGGCAACCTTTTGGAGTTGCAGCATTATTGGTGCAATACCAAGGCTCACCAATTTTTGGCGCTATTTTTGGGGAGGTGTCTAATAGATGCTTTGATTTTGTTTTAGCATTATTTTATGCTTCAATTTTACATGTTGTTTAAAAAATATTAAAAAAAATACAAAAATATGATTTTCATGCCTTGTAGGAGTAGGGATACTGGAGGAATTTTTTTGCCTAAAACCCCCAAATCACCACATAGTCACCCTTCACTCTTCATCAGTGGTTGTGAGGTTGAATACACCATAGGTGAGCCTTACAAAATTTTTGAAGAACCTATTTGAAAACAAGAAGATCTTGTTTCACCAGAGGAACCTGCTTCACCTATTCAAACAATGGTTGAAACTGATGCCTAGGGAGCCTTTCCCATTAGAGAGGTAGATGGGGAGACTAAAATGAATAACATTAGCCCCTCGGCCCTTCCACATTTTCATGGAATTACCTTTGAAGACCCTGACACATTCATGTTTGAATTTGTTGTTTTTTGTAAGACCTATGACTATGCCTCAGATGATCAAAAGTTGAAGCTATTCCCATATAACCTTGAGGATGAAACATTGTGCTAGTTCATGGGTCTACCTAGGAACAACATCACTACCTGGGCACAGATGTAAGAGGCCTTCAACAACAAGTACATGGACTACTGTAGGTCCAAGGAAACTAAATATGAAATATTCAGGATGACTCTAGGGCCTCAAGAATCCCTATAGGACTGTGAAGAGAAGTTCTAGTTAAACTATAAGAGAGCCAAGTGTACCCTTGATCTCAGATCACTTAAACTAGTACTTATCTGAGGGATCATGGAGGTGATAGAAACCCTCAATATGTTATCAGGAGGAGATATCTACCAGTTTCCTTATGAGATAATCAAAATTGTCTTCAGGAAGCATTCTAGGTTAGCTAGGAAGAAAGGCAGAGCTGGCCAAAGTACAACCAATACCCCTTCCTCTTCCACCTCCATCAAGCATGAGATTGGAAATATGTTGGAGGACTTCAAGAGTGACATGCTCCACACCTTTTCCTTGCAAATGTACATAATGTAGATCAAGGGGAATCAAGAGGAATAAAAAAGAGCCTTGGTTATATTTTTCCCTAGATGTATTAGAAAACACCCTATAAATGAATGTCCATTAAATGTAATAGAGGTTTTCTTAGTCTGTGAGGATAATTGTGCCACATACAAGTGTCCCTCCCTACCTGGATTCAAAGTTGTATATCAAGGTGGGGAATTTGGACCAGAACAAATATGTTTCATCAACCAGAGAAGGCCTCAAGGCCCTTGGCCATATCAGCAGGGTATGAAAGGTGCACCTTATTCCTATTATCACAACAATCAGAATGCACCTATACAATCTTGGTACACCCCCACTCCTCCATCCTAGCCTACACCTCCTACTTGGCCTTACAACCCTCCATATAATCCTCAGCTTGTGAACCAACCATTTCAACAGTATGTTCCTCAACAACCTCAGTGGAACAACCCATCCCAAGGGTGGAGGCCTCAACAAAGTAAACCACCTGCTCTAATGCCTCCACCCCAACCTCAAGCTCAAATTACTCATGTTTCTCCACCCAAGTCGCCTCAGATACCTACACAGCCCAATCCAAACCCAAAAAATAGGCAGGAAAACCAGGTTTATAATGGAGAGACATCCTATCTAGCTTATGTTGTGGATATGTAGGATATTAATCTCAGGTCGGGAAGCGTACTCCAAAACAACCACCCTCCATCACCACCTGTAGAGGTTGAGGAGGAAAAGGAAGTAAGTAACACTCAGTTCTAACAACCTCCCTTTCCTAAGTTCTTGATCCATTCCATTTAGCACGCCCCAAAGGAGACCAAAATTCTGGGAGAACTGAAAATTTTGTGTGTAAAAATACCCCTTCTCTAGGCCATTAAGGATGTACCTATTTACAATAGGCTCATCAAGGAAAAGTGCTTCAAGAAAATTGGGAGGAAGAAGAAAGATACCCCCACCATAAATGTAGTAGGACAACTGTCTGACTTAATGTTGGGAAGGGTGATCTTTCCAAAGTACCTGGACCCTGGCAGTGCAGTTGTAGATGTGCACATAGATGGTGTCATATTCCCCAATACCCTAATTGATCTCAAGGCTTCCATAAATGTTATGAACAGGGAAAATATGCTTAAACTCAACCTCCAAGGGACTTTGAGGAAAACCACAACAGTTCTGCAACTTGCAGATCAGTCCACAATAACTTAGGAAGGAATTGTTAAGGATTTTATGGTTTCAATTGAGTCTTGGGAGTATCCTACAGATTTCCTGGTCCTACAACCAAAAACCAGGTTTAATGGATATCCTCTCATCTTAGGGAGACCTTGGTTAGCCATTCTCGATGCTTATATCATATGTCAGGTTGGAAACATGACCATTAAGAATGGGCCCTTGTCTAAAATGCTGGTATTATATCCTCCATTCCATCCTTCCATTGATCATGATATACCTATATGGTTGGAGGATGAAGAAGAAGATGAAGTATACAACATTGCCCCCATTTGTGCCATAGATGTTGTTCTTAGAGGGGGTCAACTTGGTGAAGATGAACTAATCGACCATGTCATTCAAAAATAGTCCCCCACTAACAGCCCACTTGAAAACCTGGTCAAAGAATTTGAAAGCCACCCTTGGATGGAACTGTACTAAGTTGATTCAACCTCTGAAACCACCAAGGTTGTGGAATTTGGCCCATCCAAATCTCTGAAAATTAACTCAAACCTCTCAGATAAAGAAGAAAAGAAGCTATGCCATGTTTTGAAAGAAAACCTAGATGAATTTTCTTGGGATTACAAGGACATGAAAGGGGTGCATCCCTCAGTATGCAGACATCATATTTAAATTAAGGAAGGATGCAAGTTTGTGTGCCAACTCCAAAGGTGGATGAACCCAGCTCTAAAATACATAGTCAAGGAAGAACTGCGGAAATTGTTGGATGAATGTTTCATTTATCCTATATTAGACAGTGAGTGGGTAGCTCCTCTTATCCTAGTCCCGAAGAAGAATAGAAAATGGTGAATCTATGTTGATTATCGGGAACTCAACAACGCCATCAAGAAGGACCATTTCCCTTTTCCCTTTAGAGATCAAGTCCTGGATGACCTTGCAGGAAAGAAGTTATTTTCCTTCTTAGATGGGTTCAGTGGGTATAATCAGATCCAAGTTAGCCCTGAAGATCAGGAAAATACTACTTTCACATCTCCTTGGGGTACCTTCACTTACAGAGTCCTACCCTTTGGGTTGTGCAATGCCCCAACTACATTCCAAAGGGATGTTTTGAGCATTTTCTCTGAGCTAGTCCATGACTCGGTTGAAATATACATGGATGACTTCACACCCTATGGGGATGACTTCCAGGAAGCTCTCTCCAATTTTGGAAAAGTGCTGAGAAGATGCATTGAGATGCATCTCTCCCTGAGCCCAGAAAAGTGTGAATTCTTGAAAAGAGCAGGAGTCGTATTGGGCACTCAATCTCCCAATAAGGAATATAGATGGACCTGAACAAAATCACCATTATAAAAAGGGTACCTACTCTTCAAAAGTAGAGAGATGTCAAGAGTTTCTTAGGTTTAGCTGGCTATTATATAAGGTTCATCTAAGATTTCAACAAGTTGTATTCACCACTATTTGGTTTGTTTGCCAAAGATTCTGAGTTTACTTGGTTCAGTCTATGTCAAGAAGCTTTTGAGCTCATTAAGGGAATGTTAACCACTTCTCACATTCTCTGAGGTCCAAATTGGACTTTGACTTTCTGCATCCACACAAATGCATCAGAGAAATCTATGGGGGCAACATTGGCGTAGTTAGAAGACAAATTACCTTATGCAATCTATTTCATCAGTATGAACTTGTCTAAGGCTGAACTCAATTATATTGTCATGGAAAAGGAAATGTTGGCCATTGTCCATGTTTTAAACAAATTTAGACATTATATCACTGGTTATCATACCTTTGTACACACATACCATGAAACCATGAAATATTTAATGAACAAACCATATGTCAATGCTAGAATAATTAGATGGTTGTTACTATTACAACAGTTTGACCTAACCATTGTTGATAAACCTGGAAAGGAGAATGTTGCTGCACATTTTTTTATCTAGGTTAGCTCTATCTGCAGATGAAGAGGGAATGGTGAATGACCAACTTCCAGATGAATATCTCTTCGCTATCTCAGCACTTTCACCATGGTTTTCTGACATAGCTAACTACTCAGTTCTTGAAAAGTTCCCTCCTAACCTCTCATCCAAGGGGAAGAGAAAGATCATTAGAAAAAGCGCCCCTTTCACCTGGATTAGGGAAATCTCTTAAGCTAGGCCCTAACCAAATTCTCAAAAGATGTGTGAGGGAGGAATAAGTTTTTTATATCCTCTCTACATGTCATGATAACTCTTGTGCAGGCCACTTTGCTGCAAAAATGACTGCCTTCAAAGCTTTGCAGGCAGGTCACTATTGGCCTACCCTTCACCAAGATGCCAGAAGATACGCTAGCAAGTGTGACCAGTGCTAAAGGATGGGGAAACCTATACAGAGGGATGATATGCCTTTGCACCCTTAGGTGGCTGAGCCATTTGGAAAGTAGGGCATGGATTTCATTGGACCTATTGATCCACCATCTGGACAGAAAAATTATATCATAGTATGCACTGAATACCTGAAAAAGTGGGTAGAAACAAAAGTTGTGGATGTATCAACCGAGGATAAGGTAGCATAATTTTTGAGATAGAATGTGTTCTATAAATTTGGATACCCCAGAGAGGTAGTCACTGATTAGGGGGCACAATTCACATCTCATCTCATTGAAAATCTACTGAGGAGGCACAAGATAAAGCATAATACTTCCACTGCCTACCACCCTCAAGAAAATGGCCAAGTGGAAGTGATCAACAGAGCCTTAGAGAAGATCCTCACCAAGGTTGTGAGCAACAACAAATTTTTTTGGGTGGACAGATTGGTAGAAGCTACTTAGGCCTACAACACTACTTGGAAAACAACAACAGGGTTCACTCCTGATGACTTGGTCTATGGCAAAAAAGCTCTTCTTTCAATTGAATTTCAGTTCAACACCTTAAGGATGGTAGCTGAGTTAGACATAGATATATCAAAGGCCCAACAAGAGAGGTTGCTACAATTAAATGGATTGGATGAGTTTAGGATGCAAGCACTCCTTCACACATAAGTGATTCAGCTGCAAAGTAAGGTCTTGCATGACAAACACATTAAGGAAAAGACCTTCCAAGAAGGATATTAAGCATTGTTGTATGAATCAAGGTTTAAGGGTTTCAAAGGAAAACTAATGACAAAATGGCTGGGACACTAAAAAGTGGTCAAATGTTATGATAATGGCACATTTTAGATCAGAACCATAGATGAGGAAGGGATTCCCCTACTTGTCAGTGGGTATAGGTTTAAAGTTTACAAAAAGACCCTATGTAGGGTAGAATTTATAAATTCAATAAACAAGGAGGTGTATGTCATGGGAGATTCCAGAGTTTCCAGTGCCTCCCCCTCCTAAAAAATAAAAAATAAAAATAAAGAGGCATGGGTGAAAACCTCTCTGAGGTGCCCAAGGTCAACTACAAGATTGAAAACCTCCATGAGGCAATCCTGGTGATCAGGAGCTCAAATCCGAGCTATGGAAAAAGTTCAAAATTGAAAGTATTCAAAACCACTTTCAACCTCAATGACCGTATAGGTCTCGTTGATACGATCCTGGTGCCGCAAACGGCACTCAAATCTGACATCGTATATGAAAGTTATGCAAGTTTGAAGTTTTCAGTAAACTGCAAAAAAATGAGTTTGACCAGAGTTGACTTTGACTTTGGAAATATTAAAAAAATAATATTCCAAGGAATATTCCATCTGGGCCAATCATACTTCGACACTTGGTAGTTGTTGATTCGTTGTTGGTTTGACTGTGGTTTTGGCAGACCAATCAGGGGTCACCACGTGGTAGGCCCGGAGGCTGCCACGTGGCCCCAGGCTGTGGAAAATAGGTGTATTAAAATTTTTGCAAGTCCTTGGGTTTGAACCCCAAACCTCTTGCCGGTTATTAAAGCGCTCCTACCAACTCTACTATTCCAAAGTTCTTAACATTTATGGAATGCAACACGTATTTAACGTTGGTTGAACGTTGGTGTGGCGGAAAATGGGGGCCAACCCCTAAGGGCCAGGCCCCACATATCCATGTGACCAGGAGCTAACATAAACGGTGGAAATTTTGGTTAATGTGGTTTAATTAACCACTAAATCGTAGCTTAACCACTAATCTTCTTCCATTAGCGCAAAATGCGTTTGGTTGTTAAAACAGTATTAATCGCCCTTAAACCTTCATTAAAATTAAACTAAACCAGAATTAGAGATGGCAGAAATTATGGTGGGTCCGCTATTTTCGGGATTTTTTCCAGATTTGGAGTGCTTAACTGCAGTTAGCCCACATTTAGTGGGGGTTTTCACTTGACATTGGGCAGAAGTTTGTTTTTGTCATAACTTCTCCAATATTGGACCAAATTGGACGAAATTTTGGTCAATTTTGGCTTTCTTCAGCATTCAGAAGCCATTGGGACAGGTTTCAGAGGTAGTAGAGGTGTTCTACATCCATTTTTGCTTCAGGGAAGCTTGGAGAGCCATTAGGGCCATTAGGGAAAGGGAGCTGTATTGAGTTGTACCTCACTATTTGAGGTGAATAAAAAATCATTTTCAGCTATTTTCCACCTTTTGAACCTAATGGAAGAGGTTTAAAAACTGTTTGAAGACTTTTAGAAGCCAAAAAACTTCAGGGAAGTTTGGAGAGCCATCAGGGCCATTGGGGAAATGGATTTGTATTGAGTTGTACCTCCTGTTTGAGGTGAACCAAAAACCATTTTCGACTATTTTATACCTTATGAACCTAATGGAAGATGTTTCTAAACTATTTGAGGACTTCTACATCCCAAAAAGATTCAGAGGAGTTCAAAGAGCCATCAGGCCCTTGTTGAAGAAGGTACTGTTTTTGGTAATTCTTCACTGTTTAGTGAATATGGAAAGGAATTTTTAGCATTTTCATGTCTTTTGATTTTGTATTTACAGTTATACTTGCCTATTGAGGCACTTTTAAACTTGTATTAGCATTTTGGAGCATTTTAATACAAGAGGACAAGCTCATTTGGGAGGCTTGGTCCAACAGACATAGCCCAGGAGGGGTGAACTACTCACCAAATATCTGAGTTATGTTATGTTGAAGTTATTTTGCTGTGTATTTCTGATTTAATATGTTAAATGAAAAACTTAAATAACATTCCCTCACAAATAAACTCATAAACAGTTACCAAGTACACTTTGTTTAACTTGAAAGACATGGAGAATTTTGCACACATTTAAGTAAATGGAAATGGATACTTTGCACAACATTTACCGCATTTACAAATAATTCCATTTTTAGATTAGATGGTATAAAAGCATAGGTTGAGCTCAGGTTGAGCATTTGTTTTTGTGCAAAAGGTGTTAAAACAATGTAAAATATTGACTGTTTTATTGGTTGCAAAATGGTTGATTGGGACAGCTCATTTCAGAGTCAGAAAATATAGCTATTATAACTGGTTCGAAAGTGTTTTCAGTCAAAGCCACTCCTGCCCCAAATTACCTCATATTATCTTTGCGCAACCACTTGATTAAAGTTTTGCTATGCGTTTTATTGATTTGTAGTTTTATGGCTTCAAGAATGTATGTCTTGTACATTTGTTAAAGCTTGTCATTTGATTGTTATAAAATTTTCTAAGTTCTTTGAAAGAATTGACCATTTACATGATGTCAAATTCTTCTACAGGTGAAGTTTCCTCCTTCACGAGATTCTTCAATGATGACGTGAAGAATGAGTTCATTAAGGTGAAGGACATGGTGCAGATTCTAATTGAGGATCAAAGAGAAAGTGTTAAGCTTCATGCACAATTGTTAGCCATGAAGGAAGAGAAGGAAACAATTCTCCAAAGACTCAATATTATGGAGAACAAATCGCTCATGCAGTTGAAGAAAATGTTCAAGAAGAGGTAAACGATTCAACTATTCTATCATCGAAAGTGTGTTGGTTTGAAAAATAATAAGCGGTATAGTCCAAAGTTAATGTTAAGATAATACCATGGTGTTAAAATAAAGGCATGCACATAATACAGGTTGGACTCATTTTGCCAGGGAGCCAATTTAAGAATGCTTGACTAATATGTGCGCTTATTGGCGAAGACTAAATCCGAAAAGACAAGATAAATTTGGGGTGAGAACAATTATTCAGCCTAAACAAGGATATGTCAAAATTGTTTTAATGATGATTATTATTTTTTAAGCCAACATTGCAGTTAGAGGTAAACATATCGCTATGGCTAAATATGCAATGTAAGACAAGAAGAACTCAGATGAATTCAAAAGAAAGTTGTCTCCTCTACTAGTTCATCTTCTTTCGAAGACAAAAAGGATGGAAATTCTAGGCAGAAAAAGAGGTATAATTATTCACACGATAAATTTGATTGTGTTTCAGCAAAGAATGATAATTTTGGTTGTTCAAATGAAAGAAAGTTTTGTTGCACATTTTGTGGTGGATTTAACCATGTTGCTTCAAGATGCTGGTTGAAAAAGAAAACACACAAGAAGCAGAAGAGGCAAAGAAAACTTTCACAGAAAGTGCTTAAGAGTTGCACATTTTGTCAAAAGAAGGGACATGATGTCTCTCATTGTTGGACTTTACATCCAACAAGTCGTCCAAAACACATGCAGCTAGAGGACAAAAATATTGGCGCAAGTGGATCTATGGATTCCATTATCGATGTGGAGATGGAAGATTCACATGTAGAAATGTTGCAGCAGGAAAAGACGCCATGGAGTTGGCTTGGTAGGAATTGGATTAACTTCTTAATGCAGTAATTCATACTCATTTTGTACATGAAAATTTCAGATTGGTATGCATGTATTTTAGTTGAAAAGTTTGATGCAAGATTGCATGTAAAAGCAGTTTCAGTTGAAGAAATTTCTTTGTTGTTGCAAAATTTTGCCATGGAGGTGTAAAAGATGAGTATGATACTCACTTATATTGCAGTAATGTCTATTAGTTCAGCTCTTAGTCACCCACATTTTTTTTGGGATGATGTACTTGTTGGTATTTGAAAAGAAGAGTTGAAGTTGCACATGTACATAGAGTGCTATGTAATTCAACCGATATAGGTTCATTGTACATGATACATACACATGTTTGTAAAGATGTATCTTGTTGTTTATCGACTTGTGTCGATTATGTGCACACTTGTTACAGATTTTGTGTGTCAATTATATAGCACATTTTGAGTCAACTTGTTGTTGATGTCGTATGTTGCACAAGGTGCCTTTGATGTCGATTGGTGCAGAGAACGAAGTGTCGGTGCAAAGCGGTGCAAGATTCCATGAGATGGAAAGACATGCAAGCAAAGAGGGCACAAAGTTCAGCAAGGGTCATTGCTGGTTTTAGAATGGCAGATTGGTATGGTGAGAAAGCTTGGTTGGGATTCGGCACAAGTACATAGCTCATTCAGCAAAAATTCACCATGTGGACAGTTTACAAGTCAGGAAAATTTTTGAAGGTTGAAGAGAAGAGGATGTTGTTATTATATCATTTTTTGTACAGTTTAGTTTCAGTATTTCATTGAGCTTTTGGGGTCCAAAAGCTTCTCATTTGGGAGGTGTGATCAGGAGCTCAAATCCGAGCTATGGAAAAAACTCAAAATTGAAAGTATTCAAAAATCACTTGCAACCTAAATGACCAGATAGGCCTCTTCGATACGATCTTGGTGCCGTGAATGACACTCAAATCCGACATTGTATGTGAAATTTATGCAAGTTTGAAGTTTTCAGTAAACTGCAAAAAACTGAGTTTGACTAGAGTTGACTTTGAATTTGGAATTATTAAAAAAATAATATTCCAAGGAATATTCCTAGAATATTCCTTAGAATATTCCCTAGAATATTCCTTGGAATATTCCATCTGGCCCAATCATACTTCGACACTTGGCAGTTGCTGATTCATTGTTGGTTTGACTGTGGTTTTGGCGGACCAATCAGGGGCCACCATGTGGCAGGCCCGGAGGGCACCTCGTGGCCCCAGGCTTTGGAAAATAGGTGTATTAAAATATTTTCAAGTCCATGGGTTTGAACCCTAGCCCTCCTACCAGTTATCAAAGCGCTCCAACCAACTCTACTATTCCAAAGTTCTTAACATTTATGGAATGCAACACGTATTTAACATTGGTTGAACGTTGGTGTGGCGAAAAATGGGGGCCAGCCCCCACATATCCATGTGACCATGCCATAGTGACCAGGAGCTAACATAAACGGAAGAAATTTGGTTAATGTGGTTTAATTAACCACTAAACCATAGCTTAACCACTAATCCGCTTTCATTGGCGCAAAATGTGTTTGGTTGTTAAAATAGTATTAACCGCCCTTAAACCTTCATTAAAATTAAACTAATCCAAAATTAGAGATGGCGAAAATTATGGTGGGTCCACTATTTTCGGGGGTTTTGCCAGATTTGGAGTGCTTAACTGCAGTTAGCCCACATTTAGTGGGGTTTTTCACTTGACATTGGGCAGAAGTTTGTTCTTGTCATAACTTCTCCAATATTGGACCAAATTGGACAAAATTTTGGTGAATTTCGACTTTATTCAGCATTATGAAGCCATTGGGATAGGATTCAGAGGGAGTAGAAGTGTTCTACAGCCATTTTTTCTTCAGGGAAGCTTGGAGAGGCATCAGGGCCATTGGGGAAAGGGAGTTGTATTGAGTTGTACCTCACTGTTTGAGGTGAACCAAAAACCATTTTCAGCTATTTTCCACCTTATAAACCTAATGGAAGAGTTTTAATAACTGTTTGAAAACTTTCAGAGGCTGAAAACCTTCAAGGAATTTTGGAGAGCCATGACGGCCATTGGGGAAATGGAGCTATATTGAGTTGTATCTCACTGTTTGAGGTGAACCAAAAACCATTTTAGACTATTTTATACCTTCTAAACCTAATGGAAGAGGTTTTAGAACTGTTTGAGGACTTCTACAGCCCAAAAAGATTTAGATGAGTTCAAAGAGCCATTAGGGCCTTGTTGAAGAAGGCACTGTTTTTGGTAATTCTTCACTGTTTAGTGAATATGGAAAGGCATTTATAGCATTTTCATGTCTTTTGATTCTGTATTTACAGTCAGATTTTCCTATTGAGGCACTTTTAAAATTGTATTAGCATTTTGGAGAATTTTAATACAAGAGGACAAGCTCATTTGGGAGGCTTGGTCCAGTAGACGTAGCCCACGAGGGGTGAACTGTTCACCAAATATCTGAGTTATGTTATGTTGAAGTTATTTTGATGTGTATTTCTGATTTAATATGTTAAACAACAAACTTAAATAACATTCCCTCACAAATAAACTCATAAACAGTTACCAAATACACTTTTTTTAACTTGAAAGACATGGAGAATTTTGCACACATTTAAGTAAATGGGAATGGATAATTTGCACAGCATTTACCGCATTTACAAATACTTCCATTTTCAGATCACTTGGAGCAAAACAAAGAGAGAAAAATTAAAAAAAAAAGAGAAAATAAAATATCCTTGGGTGAAAACCTCTCTGAGGCACCCAAGGTAGGCCTATGGGTTGAAAACCCCTTTGGAGGTAGCTCAATTTACTTAAAAAGAAAAGACAAAAAAGAGAGAGAAAAAAATGGAAAATTAAAGAAAAATACCTATGCACGTATTTGTTTTTCTGTTTTTCAAGTTATTGATCAAAGATGGTTTTTGGGATCCAGAGGAGAAGTTTTTATTCATTTCTCCCTCTCGTCTGCTTGCACGAAACATTAACCACTCCAGCGTACACCCATTCATCCATTTCACCCCTCATATATGCAAAAATTTCAATTTTTTTCTCCTAACTGTAATTGCTACAAGCAAATCCAACAGCTACAGGATTCCTGTAGCACTACAGGAAACTCTTGTAAATGATATATGAAACTCATTCATGAAGGAAAGATCTCACTCAAGGATTTATAAACTTCAAGGAGAGCATGATAATTTATTTTTTTCCTATACCTACCATTCCTAACCACTATTTCACTCCATGCACAAGGATTCACTCTCTAAACCCTATGTTGCACCATTAGCAGCTAGATCATCTGAAACTTGGCATGAGGCCTCTCCACTTACCTATCCATCACTCCATTCATCCCATGACTCCACTCATAGCCTCCAAAAACCATATCCCTCGACTTCTAAGCAAGCTGAAGCAAGAAGAATCAAGAAGAAGACTGCTACAGGAATTGGAAAGTTTCCTGTAGCAAATTTGTGCATGGCACAACAAGGCCATAAGATGAAGAAAATTTGATGAGGATGACTCCAAAATACCACCAACAGACTCGAGGAGAGCAAGGACACTAGCCAAATGACCTGAAGACCTCCATGTAGCACCTACGAGAAGAAAATACAAGAAAAATATCAAGTAGCGCACTCAGAAAAAACAAGCAGCTCACTCAGAAAAAGCTGCCCACTCAGGAAAAAATAATAATATATATATATATATATATATATATATATATATATATATACAACAAAGCAAAGATCATGGTTGCAACCACCAACTCTATCTCCTTGCACCAACTCATTCTGCACCACACCAGAACCAAGTGGGCTTAGGTATGGCCCTTCACCTCTCGCTCTGCATTCATAATGGCCAAAATAGTCTAATGTCGAGATTTAGAGGTATAAAAGGAAAAAAGGTGGACCAGTTAACTTGGCCACCTTCGTAAAGTTAAACTGGAGGAAAAGTAAAAGTAAATTCCACCTTGACAAGTCAAATCAAGTAAAGAGGGAGTGAATGGGTATGAAGAAGGTGATTACGAGGCTAAGCAATCATTAACTGGAGTGGGACCAATGGTCTCAAAGAGGAAACTCATGTTAAGTACGAGTAAAAAAAATACTCCAAATTTAGTTAAAAATTCCATAAAGGTGTTATGTCTCATTTTCACCATTTCACTAAGAATTTCAAAGAGCAACAAGAGCAAGGGAGCATTGGGAGCCATCAAGGAGAGAAACATCTAGATCCAAGCTTGCATACACCATCGTGCTACAGGAAACAGAAATCTACTACAAGAAACTACACAGGCAAATCAAAGGGAAAAACTAAGTCACCTGTGGGTGAAATTGCTTCCCAAAGCTACCATCTCTTAAGAAAAAACACCAGAGGATAAAGGTAAGTGGTTTCCATCCTCCAGCACCGATATTTCTCCATTATATTTGACACAACAAAGTACAATTTGGAAATTAAAGGGTAAAAAAGAAAAATCTTGCATTTGTTTTAGACCACCATCTCCAAGACATCTTCACGCAACTCTCAAAAATCTCACCAACTTCCTATCAAAGCCATTAAAATGGGAGGGGGATTCAATAGAAGGGAGCCCACTAACATTAAGAGAATTAGGCAACATCCTCAAGTCATGGAAATTTTTATAAATCACCAATGGCTAGGGTTCTTCGAGCTCTTGAAAGGTTTTGATGAGGAGATAGCTCCAGAATTTGTAGTGGCTCTGCAATCACACACAGAAGAGAGAGCAACCACTATGGTTAGGATCCTAGCCATCACACTGTCACCTGAACTCATAAGCAGAGTCACAAATTTTCCCTTATGAGTTAAATGGGTTAAGGAAAGGATGCCAAGCAATGTAGCCAAGAAAAGTTTCTTTCTGCTAGGAGAAGAATACATTGAAGACAAGAATGGAGTGAGGAGAGAAAGCCTTCCATACCCTTAGGATGAAGTAGCCTTCCATATCATGAAGTTAATTTATTGTGAAGGCAGATTTAGTGTGGTCTATGGGTATCATTTCAGATTGTTGAATGAGCTTAGGTTTCAAGGAGAAATCCCTCTAGAGCAAAGATTAAGAATCCCTCTTTTCCTCCTAAACACAATAAATGACATGAGAAACAAGGTGAGGAAAAGAAGATACCAACACTTGGCTCATCATGGCCTCATAAAACTGATAGTGAATGATGCCTTGTGAAGATTAAACCTACCTATATCTTGGTCTTATTTCATAGGCATGGATATGGAAGCCTTCATAGCTACCCAAACAGGACAAACCTCTGCCTCTAGCCTTAGAGAGAGGGAGGTAGAAGAAGAAGAAGGGGAGGTTGAAGAGGAGGTAGAAGAAGAAGAGGAGGAGGTTGAAGATGAGGAAGAAAAAGAGGAAATGGAGATTGAAACAGAAAAAACAGAGACAATAGAGACAGAGAAAGAAAAGACAGAGGAAAAGAAAGAATTGGACCCAACTCTAGGCAGTAATACTTCCCCTCAAAACACCAGCATGTCACAAGACATTACAGATCAGGAAGTGGCTGCTACCTTAGCCACTTTGAGCACACTTGTAAAAACAAAAATGAAGTGGAAAATGTTTGTTTATTTTAGGACTAGGAAGAGTCAAAGGGCGAGGCAAGGGAAACCATAGACTCCCACCAAGAGCCCTATTTCCATTGAGGAATCACCAAAGAAAGATGATGAAATAAGGTTGGAAGAAGGAAGGGTGCAAGAGGTCACCTCACCTGTGAGGACCCTCGTGACCTACATTAGAAGACACTCAGCAAGGTTGGCATCCCATACACCTCATGAAACCCCCACATACCCTCAAAACACTGAAAAGAGAGAAAAGAAAGAAAAAGAGGGTCTTCAGCAAGAAAAGCAAAGTTTTCTACAGGAAACTATGTTTTTTCTCCAGGAAATTCTAGCAGGCCCGGAATTAGAGAAAAAAGCCTCGGTTGAGGAAGAAAAGACAGTCATATATGGGAAAGAGGTCAAAGAATTTGAGGAAAAGGTACAAGATTAAGGAAAATATGAAAAAGAGGGAGAAAAATTTGACAAGGAGGAGCCCACCTCACTAAAACTAGTCGTCAAAGATGTAGCAGTAGTGCCAAACCCTAGCCCTCAACCCAATCTCAACTCATACTACACATACATTGAAGGGGGCAGCTTGATTTCTCAGAAGTTCACAACGCCTTTATTTTATCAGTTGGAAGAGGAGAGGGTTCGCACTCATCATTGGATGAAGCTTGCCACATCTAAAAGTGTGCATGACATAGGGGTCATAGATGGAAAAGTGGCTAAGTTGGGGAAGGATTTTTCTGATGTTGGGCTCAGAGAATTCATGTGAAAGAGTAGCTTCATAAGGCCCAATCAGAGAATGTAGCATTGGAAGAGTAGCTTCAGCAAAAGGACAAACAAATGGACACCATGGCAGATTTGTGCATGGAGGCCATTCAACATAGATATCCATCAAATTCCTGTGCAGTTTACCTCAAGGAGCAATGGCTCCTTTTTAGAATCAAAACATTAGCCTCCCATAGATCCTTACCTTTTCAGAACTGCAGATAGTTCATTGACTTTTGTAACCAATCAATTATGGCAGACAAGGCAAAAATGGAAGAGTTCTACATGCACAACCTTGTGTTGACAAACTTGAACACTTGGGACCCCAATCCTAGGATGGGATACATGCAGTTAATGACATTGAAATCATGGATGGTTAATGAAGAGACCAGAGCACAAGACGTAAGAAGGGTTATGAGGAGAGAAAAAAAAGAACCATTACACATTAGGGAAAAACTATTCAGCCCTAGGGGAGTCATCAACAACCATCTTAATATAGATAAGGATCCTGCACTTGTAGAAAAATACCTCAACACACAAGCTAAATCCTTGCCTCACTTTGATTATATTTCTAGGTTTTTTGGAGAAGAGTGCATAATGGCTAGGCAAAGGAGATGGCACAACCTCCCTCACAGCCTTAGAAACATGGAGTACCACACACCAGAAATATTGAGAGGTGCCTTGGAAAGAGCACCATTATACAAGAGGACCATGCAGACCAAAAATATTTAGTGGCTTGGTTTAAAACTCGGTCCACCCTTGCTACTGGGGCTAAGTGATGGAAAGGACCAAGATGAGCATAACAGAGAATGGGAGGAAGATAAAAAGAATGATGGATTTTACCCTCCTGAAGGGACTTCCACACTTCTTCCTTGGGAAGTTAGAGGGTCCATTAAAGCTTTGAAAGAAATGCAGAAAGAGGACTAAGTTTCTTAGAGGATGAGCAACCATTTGGTAGGGAGGTGATGATGAGCTCCATCATTAGGTACATTTGGAGGGGTTAATTGTCACCTTTTTTCCTTATTAAGTCTCTTGTTCTCACATTTAATTATATTATGGTCTTATTTTTCTAGTGTAGATGATGATTAAGGCTTGCCATACTTCAAATGCCTAACATGAGTTAAATGCAGGAAAATCATGAAGATATTGCATTTTTTTTGAATATTTTTCCATTAAAGCATGAAGTAGACATCAAGGAGAGATTCTAGGGGATTTTACACCACCTTAACTCCCAAAGGAAGCCAAGTGATCCTTGAGATTCCCTCCAACAACTCGAAATCAAAGGCAACCAAGAAAACTCAAGATCAAGTGCACCAAAGCTATACTTCACTTGCAGTCAAAGTGGATACATCACTTGCTTTTTAGGGAGTTGTTGGTAGCTACCCTCTAGGTTAAATAGGACTGAGCAAGACCTCATAAGGATTCGAATTTTTAAGGAATCTAATAGACTCTTAGCTCTTGCAATAGGTTTTTGACACTTTCATGTTGATGTAATGAGATTATTTTATGCAATAAAATGAGTATTAATATTGTGCTTCACTAATCTAGTTTCAGAGGGCTAGGCTTGTGGGTTAGGGCCCAATCCATTGGCCTTAGTCTCTCTTGTGCGTTCATCCTTTACTTTTATGTCATTGTATCTAGTTTTCTTATGAGTTTTTAGCTAGTTTGATTACTTTTCAATTCACTTTTTTTAGTTTTCTTCCAATTGTCTTTGTTGTAGGTTAAGCTTGGTTACATGTTGGTAGAATAGTTTATAAACTCAAAATGTTGTGTGTCAAGCCTCCCTCTCTCATCTCTTTCATTGGAGCTTGAGGAGGGTAGACCTTTTGCATAGGCCAAATTTACTTTTTAGCTTATGATTTCTTGGAATGAGTAGTTAGGTTGTTGTATTTCCATGAAAATGTTTAGAATGTTGAGTTAGAATTTTATTTGTAGGCTAAAGTAGATTTTATTTCCAAATTTAAGTCATATTTTCCATTTCTTTCATCATGAATTTGTCAATATTTGTTGCATGAACAGGTATTTTTCTTGCAGATTCAAGTAGCACAACCAAGGAGGACTTCACCAACACCTTCAACCTCATTTCTCACCCTTCATCAACCTTCTTTTCATCAAAATCACCATCAGCCTTGTTTTCATATCTTTCATCTCCACACCGTGAGCAAACCCTAGAGGTGCAAGACAGGCTTCTCAAGAGGTTCTGAGCTTGACCAAGGGGTTTTCCACCTTCCACTCATCCAAACACACCTCAACTCCACCTTCCCTATGCTTTTATCACCCATTTTTGGCCTCAGATTGCCCTCAGACTGTTTCTTGTAGCAACTCAGGACATTCCTGTAGCACTACAGTAAACCTTTAGCAGCACTTGTAACAACACCAATGGGCCCCTCCTTAAGCCTAGAAACCACCATCCACCTCATCTAGACCTACCAAAAACTCCTAGACACCTTCAACCTTGCACCCATGAGTTCAAGCCCTTCATAAGCCACCTAACGCTTTCTCCTCCTAGCTGCAAAAAATGCATTTACAAGCATAGTTAGGTCATGATTAGCTGCATGATCAAAAGCATGATAGATTGAACATAGAGTAGATAGAGTTTTTTTAGCCATTTGGCCCAGCAAAGTTTGATTAGGTTAGTTTCCTTTATGCAATTTCAATTCAACAATTTACTTCATGCAAGATGCCTAGTTTGCTTCCATTTTTATCATAGCTTAATGTGTAGATTTATTTCATTACAGAGTAGTTATATATACTTTCTTGTTGTAGAACAATTCTTTTCTTGCTGATAGAGTAATGTCTATGTATCATTTGTAGCCCTAGGTCTAAATTTAGAAGTGTGACAGGCTTCATCTAGAAATCCTAGAAATACCACCCTTTTGTAGAGCTCAGAAGGGGATGACATGAGTAGAAGGCATCTGTTGTGTATATAGCACTATCACCTCCAAGTTTGTACGAACCCCGGGTTGTTAAAGTAAAGTAGGGAAGCCTCTGAGATTTGAAACATTCTTGGTGCTATACCAGGGCTCACCAGATTGGAAGGTTTTTCCACATTATTTGCATATGTAGCAATGGTTTTTTGGTTTCCCCTTTGCTTATTTTTCTTCTTCTCATTCGACATTTTCTTCTTATTCTTAGCTTCCTGGTTACTAGAATCAATACTTTCACTAGGCGAAGAGGAAGAAATGGATGAAGAAACAACAAGTGAAGAAAGAAAAGGGACAACTTTAGGATCAACATGACGTCGATGTTGTTCAGGTGGAAGAGAACTCAGTTGAGAAGGCATTTGGACATTCAAAAAAATAAGGGTCTAAAAGAACCAAACTTGAAAAGCAATGGTAAATCCCGAAAGGGAAAACGTTACCATATAAGGAGCATCAATATTTCGAAAATGAGGAAAAGTACCAGGATTCTCGTCAGGAGGGTTTCCTTGATTGGTAGACTTAGGAAAATTTGCAATTAATATCAACCTAAGATATACTAAGGAGGTGTTCTATGAAGAGGATGTTAATTTCACAGTCAATTAATTTTAGAAATTAATAAAAAAAACAAATCAAAGAGGGGAATCTAGGCACAAAGGTTTACAAAGCAACTGTGAACTGCAATATACACCTTGGTGAATGAAGGATTTCACGTATGGCAGGAAATATCCCTGAATGTTGTGTTCAGTGTATCACAATATACAAGGAGGTTGACTTGGTTACTTATGGATGGATAGAAACCTATAGGGGACTCCCAAAATATACTCAATGGTACGTGGGATTGCAGTCTGTAGTAGTTGTATAATGCGTAACCCTTCGATGAGATTTTCCCATATAATTTTCATGCTTGGAGTGTCATCTGAAATAACCCAAGATACGTGGAGAATGAACATATACACTTACGTAGATGGAACGAGATTTCACCGTCAGGATGAAAAGCTAGAAAACAATGACAACTCTTATGTCTAACGATGCTGGAACACGTGTCTAGCCTAGACCTCTATATGTTTGTGTTATTGTTCCAAATGATCATTAGGGAATTGATATGAATTTTAAAATTGATCTTGAATTATGTTTCAGTTTCAAGGCTCAAAATATTGATGTCACCTGAACACACCTACAATGCAACTAATATGAAAGAAAAAACTCTTTTCATTTTCAATGAAAGCTATCTAGTGTGGGGAAGTAGTGCAAACATTGATGAAAAAACCAAATATGAAGCCAACAATAGCTTCCTAACTAGATCTTTCAATTTCACAATTCCAATGCAACAACCAAAAAGTAAATGAATTTTAATTCACCAAATTTCACCTACATGACTTTCCTTTTCCTTTTTTTTTTTTTAATGAATGAGGATGCACTTATCAGCTTTTAATACTAAGCAATGTAATCTATGCTTAATGATAGTCTCAAAATTGACTTTCCAGTGCAATGTAATTTAATACAATTTCTAGAAGTAATGATAAATTTTGAGATGAAGGCTTAACAAATGAAAATGTGATTTATTCTGGTTTCCAAAAGAACTAAAAATTCTTATCAGACAACAAACCAGTAACACATGCAACCAACAAAACGGTAAATTCGATTCACCCAAAGAACTAACGAATCAACTAAAGTTTGATTTCACTACTACAACATGTAAAGGAATCTTGCAAACCATTAAGAAATTGACAATAATAAGTGAAAATTATATGCAAACAGAGAAGGAGAAACACTTTAGAGATCAAGACATTCAAGATCTCCTAAAAAAAACCCTAAAAATTCTCAATCTTTTTGACCAGCGCAAGAAAACAGTGGAAGACAGTGTCTTAAGTGTGACTGTACTTAGCCAAATGTGCGTTAATAGCGCTCCGTTTCTTAGAGAAAACATGCTGGGTGAGAAAAGTTAGGAAAATATAATCAAAATTGAAGAGAGATCCATACTTGGCACTCTAAAAAATATAGCAATCAGAATGCAAATCCATAATCAATCAAAGTTACGGATCTGATAAAAAAATTTGTCGTGGGTACTTCTTTACTAGGTGGTTACCCTACTTCCACTCAACTTGTTTATCAGTAGCCCCACATTCAACAACCTCATGTTCAACAACCCCATATTCAACAATTATATATCCAAAATTCCAATGTTTAGCAATTGACTGTATAACATTAGTATGTTCAACAACCAAACATTCAACAACAATACGCCCAATAGCCCCAAAATACATTGGTAGGTGTTATGACTAATTTGCAGTTTGGTCCTCAAATGCAATATGGTCCAAACCCTAAGCTATAACCTACCCTATTGGATCTAGTATTCAATACCAACAATTCCAACAATGTCAGTACCAAAACCCTAGCAAGGATCATATGTACAGCAAGGGCCTTATGTCCAACAAGGACCTTTTCCTCAACAAACATTGCAGTAGGGGCCTCATCAATGACCCCAGCAGGTGTTATCACTCTAGTAATTTCTTAAGTTGTGGGATTTGAGTTTTTAGTCTAAGAACACTAGAGGTAACCACAAACCTACTTTAAATTCTAGGATCTAGCCTTCCTAGAATTCAGAGAGGGCTCTCTCTTTAAGATTTATCTTTGTTTTTTATTTATGTTTTTAGGCTAGTTATGATAGAACAATTGGTTTTTTTTTTAAAGGTTTTGGTGGGAAAAAATCACTTAGAGCTAAACTAGAGAGAAATCTACTTGTCCATTGGGCTATGGAGTCTAAATATAGCTAGCAGCACTAGAAGTCAAGGCCAAAAAGGTACAAATGTATTCAGGGAAATATAGATAACCCTCAGAGATTTGGAAAAGTGTTTTTTGGTGAAATGGTATGATCAGGATAAATGGCTATGAAGAATCCTTTGATCCAGAAAATTTAAGAAGGAGGCAGGGGTCAAACAGAAGTAGGAGCAATCAAAGATTCCTAACACTGGAAATCAACAGAAAACATTAAAATGGTAACAAGTTAAAAACAGGGAGCACTAGACTAACCTGTAGTAATATTCCTAGTTGCACATTCAGATAGAACAAACATATAATTAATTGCATGAAACTCAAAAAAGAAAACAATGACAAGAAGGGAGTACTTCACTCATCAGCTTATCACAGGGATCCTGAATTATGATGCTAGTTTAGCTTTGTCCAATTTGCTAGTTCTAAATCAACACACAATAGCCTCCAATGTTCAGCAAAAAGTCTACAGTAAGTCCAACAATTTTATTCCACACTGAATACTTCTAATGTTGAAGTATTTATACAAAATGTAGTTACAAATATCCTAGGAGACATCTAGGAATATTTTTAGGAAATAGAAAATATCTTTACAAAATAAGAGGGATAGCTGCTTAAAAAATCAGCAAGCTGTCCGCTTATCCAAAATAAATAGAACTACTTTATCTAATCAAGGAGCTTTGAGTGATTAGCTGTCCTGCTTTGCTAGTTGCTAGAAAATATCTTCATTTGAGTTGCCTTAGCTGATACTCTTTCATCTGATACTCTTTAACACTGATTTTTAACACTGATACACTTTTGACAAATATTTCCACTGTTTACTGCTGTAAAAATATATCTTTGTGCAGTAAAAAATCAGCAGACTATCCTTTTACTTCACTTATTGTTTTTTACTGTTTTTAAGGTAATTTTCTTCACTATTTTACCTCTCATTTTTACATTAAATCTGTAAATGTTTGCCATTGTTATTCACTGGGAATTTTGACATTCTTTAGCTTTCTAAAATTCTCATCTGCCTCCGTGTATTTATCATAATTGGGTTAGAACACAAAAAGATGTTTGATCTCATGTTGTAGAAAGAAAAAATCTTCAAAGTGCTGAAGGAGGAATTTTCCTGTGGGAGTGCCTTGTGGTAATGGTCTACTGACTTGCCCCTTGGAAAATTCCCTGATCTTCTTATCATAATCCTTCTGGGGCATGAGTTTTTCATTAAAAACATGGATGTCTGCCAAACCCCTCTGTCTTAAGTTTGTGTATTTTACCATAAACTTTGTTATGGAAATGTTCATTGATTCACACTTCTCTTCCAGGTAGTTCATCAAATTTGTCTTTGTTACCACATTTTTAATCTGTAAAATGGTTTATGTTCTATCCAATACCTTTAATTCTTCCAATTCTACTCTGTTCTTGCTGTTTAGGAATGTGATGAGTTTTAAAGCCTGAGCTGGCTTATCAGTTAACTCATCCTTGGTCTTTTGAATCTCTGCCAAAGCTACTAATAATAAGTCTGTCTGCTCATATATAACTTGAATTGAAGGCCATTGAGTGTGAATGGCTTCAATTATGTTTGTCCATAGATGATTTTTTACAAATGAAATTTTCTCAGTGAAAGTTAGCTCTCTTTGTAAGCCCTTGATATGTTCTCCAAGTCTAATTGCCTTCTGTTCATGGGTTTTAACATTTATCAAAGCTAAATTATTTGTGGCTTCAATATTATCAATCATCTTCTTTAGGCTCTTGATTTCATTAGTTTTCAAGGAAATTTCCTCCATAGCTTTTACAATCTGACCTGCTCCATCTGTTTGTTGAACCTGTGTTGTAGAAGAATCTATGTTTGAAGTAGTAGTTGAACTCACTGGCACTGCAGTTGCCAGTGATTTTTTTGGTGCTAGTTTTTCTCCTAATGTGGAAGCCACTACTGTGGTAATCACTGGTATAACTGAAGGAATGATAGGAGTGTCAGTTTCTTTCACAATTTCCTTCTCTTGGACAAGCTGGTCCATTTGGGATTCAATTTCCTTGATTTGAGATTTTAATTTGAGGATGAGCTTCATCATCTCTTCTTTTTCACTTTTCTCTTGAAGGATTTCTTTGGTCTCTGGATGCTCACTTTGAGGAAGCTTAAGCTATTTCCTCAAAGCTACAATATCATCATTCTTTTTCTTAATCATCAATTCTACTGCTTGAACATTTGAGGGATCATATCCCACCTGTAAAATTAAATCCTCTAAGGCTTTAATCCTTAGGTCCTTTGCATACAAAGATCCCTTGTCTAACTTCATTTGATCCTTAATATTAAGAACAGTGTTCTGCAACTTGGTAGCACTCATTGCCTTTGTCACCATAGTTGAATACAACATTTTAGAGCTATGTCTATGAAATTCAATTTGGTCTAGCTCATGAACATTTTCAGTGTCTACTTCAAACTCCACCTTTTTATAATCTGCCACTGTCTTTGGTGTTGAAGTAGTTGGTTGCAAAAATGACATAATCATCTTGTTTGTAGAATAATCAAAGGCTGTCAGTAGCCTATTTTGATTCCTAGGTTTTTGCTTGAGGAATTGAGAATATATCTCTGATTTAATTTCCTAATTCTTCTGCTTTATATTCTTATATTTTTCCTTGATATCTAAGTCTTTTTCCTCAGCTTTTTGTGAGGAAGAGGCCTCTATATTTTGTGGCTTTTCAATCATTTGAGTATCAATTTTACCTGTTGTTTTCTCTTTTTCAATCTCTGCAAGATTTTCATTGATTATCACTGCAACTTCATCATTATTTACCTCTATCTCATTTGTATCTTCAATGTCAATTAACTTTTATTTCCCAATTGAACTGAATTTAAGCCTTTTATTATAAATCAATTTGAATTTCGTTTCTGTAGTTGTTTCTGCTGTGTATGCTCCTTCTTCTCTGTTTCTTTTGGCTGAAGTATCTGGCTACTTTACAACTTCCAGGGCTTGTGTTGTAACCATTTTTCCTGATGTCTCTGTATTAGTGACTGTATCTATCAATGTGTTCTCCACCCATTCTTCTTGATTGGAAAAATCCTCAATCTCTAGCTTGGGCTCATGTATGAAGGGTGTTAGTTTAAATTTTACCCTTAAATTGCTCAGAATCCCTTGAGGATCATAGTTCCATGGAAAACTTTCTTGGAATTTGAACTCTACTAGTCTCTTTAAGTTTTATTTTTCTGCCTCTCTGTCATTTATGATGAAAGGACCAACCCGATTCTTCAACTTGAATTGAGTCTTTTTCCTTGCAGCTAAGAAGTTGATAGAGTCAGAATTGAGAATCTATGTTCATGTATTTTGGCAGCTTATAAGGTAATAAGTTGGATCCAGAAATTCTTATCTCTGTATGCTTTTCATAAAGAAACCAGTCTCCCATTTTATTTTTTTCTGATAGTTGCAAAATCCTTTTCATTTCTTCATTGACTCTGGGCTACACTTCTTTGTAAAAAATATTCATTGCTGGATGGAGGAAAAGGTCTGAAAAATCTATATAAGTGAACTCACTACTCTCTTTCCTTAGCAAGGAAGTCTAGAAGACAATGGATAAAGGCTTACCCTCCAAGTCCATCTTTTGCAATGCAATTGGAAAATTATCAGCTTGGAAGAATAAAAATAAGTGAAACAAGTGAGATGAGAATCTGAAAACCCCTTCAGTGGGTAGTTTGGCCAGCTGATGATGAATACTGTCTGCTATGAATCTGGCATAATAAAAAATGATTGTTGGAGGTTGGCCCGGAGATAAGGTGGATATAAATCCAAGAATGGATTCTTCAGTGAATCCATCTGTAAAGTATCCCAGTATAAAAGATAACATTGAAATAATATGCCTAGACCCTTCAGGAAATTTGGCAGTGGAAAAAGGAGGGTTTAACTTAGGAATGTCCACATGGGAGGGAAAAAAGTTTTGAAATATCATAAAATTTTTGGGAAATCCAGGCCTAAGTACAACTGAGTCAAAGCTTCTATAGATAGGGGGACAGATTGAGGATCTGACTGTAATTGCAGCATTTGATTTATTGATTCTACTGTAATAGTAAAAAGGATTTCTTTGTCTGCATTAACAATGGCCCTTTGGTTTGGTTCATAATGCTTTTGACGTAATCTAACTAGGTCTTGTCCTGGGTGGGTCAATGGAACTACATATGTGGGAAAATGAGTCTCCCAAATAGGCATTTCATCCTTGTCCAAGTATTTATCATAGCACCAATTATGTATTTATAAAAGGTTGAATTCTACAATAGGATCAACAATCTTGTATTCCACATCAGTCAATGGAAGGGTTTCTTCAGCAGCTACAGGTGGTTGGAGGAGATTTACAGATACACTGGATTTAGCAGTGAGGGCTGGAGTAGATTTAACAACTTTAGGTGTTACAGATTTAGGAGGCTTGGATCCTCCAGGCTTGGTTGGTTTAGAACCTCCAGGTTTAGCTATGATCTGCTTTTTGGTCATTTTGGAATAACTACTGCAAGCTTTAATTGTTTACAGGAGTTAATTTTCTTTGTCAGAGGATAAAACTGGGATAAGACAGAAAATGAGGGTTTCCTAAATAAACTGACTGCAAAAAGGGGTTTTTAAGAGATCTGAAGGCTTTAAACCCTTTTCTGTATTTGAAATTGATCTTCAGAGATCACAAATTGAGGAAATTGGCTAAAAAGTGGTTTTTTCAGACTCAGAATTTTCTGGGAAAAATTGGCCAGGGTTTGGCCTCTTTTTCGGTGTTTTTGGGCAATTTATTTTGGTAAAACCCTTAATTACAGGCCTGGTTTAATTATTCATGGTCTAAACTTGAAATTTCAGGTTTTAACTGTCGAGAAATACCTTTAAATGCAGGTATTTGGTTGCTTGAAGGGTTCTTGAGAAGATATTTGGTTTAATCTAAGGACTGGTCTGGATTGTTGGTGCAGCGAATGGCTTTACTGGTCTTCAATGGGGAATCTGCGGTCAAATTTTGAGTCTCAGCGGGAAAAATATTGTTCAGAGGTTTTAACACGGTCAGGATTTATATATATGGTGGCAGGATCTAAGCATGGTTAAAGAAATATACATGGAAGGTTAATTATATAAAGCATCAAGCTTTTCATAATATAAGCGGGGATAGGTTTGTTTATGTGAAGTGAAGTTATGTATGCACCTTGGGTTAACTTTATATAAGGCGTGGGGCTTTATATAATGGGGATGAATATGAAAAGGGAAAGGCTTAATTTTGCGATGTTTAACCTTAGCCGTAGGTTAAAAATGTGACTTTTCTTGCAAAGAGGGGGATTGTTGCATGTCCGGGAGTTTCAAAGATTTTTCAACCTTATAAAGTGATAAAACATTTTTCATAACTTAGGCTAAAATTCTATGAGTGGGGTACATGTATTTTATTACAAAATACATAGGATATGCTTAAATACACATCTTTGTGCTATTTATTTTATTATATAGTTTTTAGACTTGTTGAAGGGTCTAATAACTATAAAGGGCGGAATATTTAATTAAGGTTAGTTTTAGACCAAAGGGAGTATTATTTGGGTTTTTAATTTAGCATGTGGATAATAAATTTGGTCTAAAAACTTTATAATAGTGGGTTTTAGGGGGTATTTTAGATAAAGGTAATTATATAGATAGGATAAGGTATTTTTAGGGAATTAATATCATAAGTTAAAAGTTAATATGACAAGTGAATATGGAATACACAAAAATACACTAAATGACCAAGTAGAGTGAATAAATAAAAGCAAAGCTTATTATTTCATTATTTCACCAATTTACTTAGGATAAAGTGTTTTTTGAGGGTTTTTGTATTCTTTTATGAATGAAGGAAGTTAATTAAATGGGATTTTAGGTTTCATTAAGTAAGAATGATTCTTTACTTATGAAGATGAATTAAATGTATGAATGAGGGATAGATAATGATAAAGGGGATTTTATCATAAGAATTCAACATTTTCTACTATCTAGTCATTGAGCCTTGAGTCCGGTCCCAATAGAAGTCAGAGAAATGCTCTGAGCCTCTTTGATTGGAAGTATAGAATATTGAATACCTACAGGGGAAAGGAAATTAGTGATTTTTGTCTAGTGATGAATATTACATGTTTTTTCCCACTTCTTTCTACCTACCCAACATTACTCTAACATTTTTTCTTCCTTTTAGTAGGTGCATTTAAGCTTGCTACCTTGAAACATTTTATTCTTTTGAAAGCAAAAACTATCTAATTCTACCTCATTTCATCCGAGGGCTCAGATTAAAGTGATGAGCTCCTCATTATTCTCTACCTATCCACTGATTAGTCAGGATTAAATTGTCTGACCAAACTTTATTCACTATCTAAAACATAGAAATTGAAAACATGACAAGTCAAGTTTAAAGAGTTTAACTCATCATGGATTATGGCATTTATTGACACTCTTCCATAATAATTTTGAAAAAAGTAAAAAGTAATGGCATTTGGACTTGCACACTTTCATGTTTTATTTTCATCTTTTTTCTTTTAGGGTCTATATTTGTTAAGTCCTTTGATCTTTCTTTTAGGACTTTTTACCCTCTTTTTGATTTTTTGATTTTTTTGATTTTTTCAAAATATGGGTAAACAAATTGCGGAAAGCAAGGTATGTACATATTTTACAAGGCTATCAAAATTCAATTCAAAATTATGAATCCTATATTTATAGGACCCTAACAACGGCTTCACATGGGGATGGCATTTCCTGGTGAAATGTCAAGAACTCTAAGACTAGTAGCCTTCACTTTTGACCATGATGATCCAGTAATTGTCTTTCGTTTTCTACAAAAAATCATATTTATGACATTTTTACTCTTCAAAGCTTAGGGCCTTCTCTTCGGGCTTCAACTTTGGAAATAAAATATACAATCCAATCTAAAAATTTCAATGGATATTTACAATGATGTAAAAAGTAACTGGGACTAACTATTGGTTAACTCAGAAGAATAATAGTGTTTGAGTATTCTACCATTAACTGGTCCTTCTTGAATATCTGTTCCATCCAAATCTTTGATGAAGAAAGAATTGTTACCCCTATATCCATAAATTACATAAGATCCTTTCCATATAAAATCAAACTTCCCATGCTTACCTTTGTTCTCTCTCCTAGAATCCCACTTTAACATTTGATCTCCAATGTAAAAGTCATCTTTTTTACTTCTTTTATCAAAAAATTTCTTAATTTTATCATGAATGACTTGGGATTTCTCATAGACTTCTTCCCTTGTTTGTTGTAGATGAATAATTTGATTTATCCTCCTTTGTATATCATTGATTTCCACTTGTGATTTTTGAATGATCTTCATTACTGGAACACCTAAGGATGATGGGAAAACTGCATCCATCCCATAAAAAATTTGATAAGGGGAAGTGCCAATTGACTTTTTAGTAGTAAGTCTATCTGCCCATAAGGAATAGACTAACTTTTTATTCCATGTCTTTTTGTTATCTTCAAGTAATTTTTTAATAATATTTACAAGCCTTTTGTTTGAAGATGCAGCTAGGCCATTACCTTGAGGGTAATAAGTAGTCGAGTGGCCTAGAGTAATATGATATTTGTGACAAAAGAAAATAATTTTCTTAGATTTAAATGTTGTTGTATTATCAGTAATTATTTTCTGAGGGCATCGAAATCTAGATAAAAGGTTGTTTTCTATGAAAGAGATAATGATTGTGTCAGTGGCTTGTCTGGTAGGAATGACTTCAATCCACTTAGTAAATTAATCGGTGGCAGTCAAAATCCACTTATGTTGGCCAGAGGATGGGGGGTGAATTTCTCCAATGAAGTCTAAACCCCATTGTTGAAATGACATCTCAGTTGAAATTGGCTTTAAGGGTAAGGGTAATAATTTCTTTTTTCCTTCAAAAATTTGACATTTATGATATGAAGTAACAAATTTCTTAACATCAGCAAATAAGGTAGGCCAGTAAAAACCAGCTCTCAGGATCTTATCTACTGTAATTTTCCAATATAAATGCCCTCCATAGTCACCTACATGAAATTATTCAAGAATTTTGTCAGCTTCTACTTTCAGTAAACAATTTAGTAATATCCCACTATGTTCTTTCCAAAAAAGCACATTATCCAAAATACAAAATCTCATTGCTTTAAGTTTAAGAAGTCTGGCTTTTGTCCTTGATAATCCAGGAGGAGCTTGTAAGTTTGTAAGTACAAAGATAATATCTGAGTACCAAGGTGAATCTAGAAAGGCTTCACTGATCATTGGAGTCGCCATCTCTTCCTAGTCATCAATCTGAGCAATAAAATTTATGTCTAATGCATTGCAGTTGGATTCAGCCATCAATCTGGCTAATCCTTGTCCTTTAATGAGTTTTTTTGGTTTGATTTATATGTCATATTCTAGGATAGTGGAAATCCATTTACCTCTTCTTCCATCAGGGCCATCCTGAGTAAGAATGTCTTTAACTACTGAATTAGGGACATAGGAAATTATGTCAGAATAGAGAATGTAAACTCTGAAATATTTTATAGCTTTAACCAAGGCTAAGGCTTGTCTCTCCATTCTGTTATATTTCAGAGGTGCATCTCTAAGAGTCTTACTGAAAAAAGCTATAGGCTGTCCAAAACCTTGATCATTCTTCTGTAGTAAAACTACAGCAATGGTATGCTCTGATGCAAAAGAAAAATTTATAAAGTCTTTTTTGAAATCTGGACTGATTAAGACTAGTGTTTTAGTTAAAGCCTGTTTTATGGAATCAAATGATTGTTTGGCTTCAACGGTCCATTTTAAAGTTGAGTCTTTTTTAGCATATTGTTCAGTTCTCTAATGATTTCAGCTAAGTTTGAAATACATCTTCTCAAAAAGTTAATTTTACCTAAGAAAGCTTGTAATACTTTGATATTTCTAGGTGGATGAATGTTCAAAATTTCTTCTATCCTAGCAGGATCAATTCTAATTCCTTCTTTTGAAATTATATGTCCTAGTAACTTACCTTCCTCTAGTCCAAAGAGAGTTTTCTTGGGATTTAAAGAGATGCCAAATTTCCTACATTTAATAAAGACCTATCTCAAATGATCCAAGTGTTCATTATTTGATTTGGTAAATACAATAATGTCATCTAGATAAATTACCAAGAAGTCATGAATCTCCTTAGCAAAGGCTATGTCTATAGCTCTCTGAAAGGTTTCTCTTGCATTCATCAAACCAAAGGGCATTTTCACATACATGAAAGTGCCCCAAGGAGTGGTGAAAGTTATTTTAGCCTAATATTCCTTTTGGACTAGGATTTGGTTGTATCCTGAAAAACCATATAACAAAGAAATTCTAGAGGAGCCAAATACCCTTTGTAATATATGATCCATCTTTGGTAAAGGGTAATTATCCTTTAGAGACACTTTGTTAAGATTTCTAAAGTCGACACATAATCTAATTTCACATGTTTTCTTTCTTGTTGGCACTAGGTTTGAAACCCAATCAGAATATCTAATTGGTGCAATAATCTGAGCATCATACATGCGTTTTACTTCCTTTTCTATCAAAGTTAATAGAACAGGATTAATACTCCTTAATTTTTGTTTGAATGGTTTCTGATCATCTTTTATGGGAATTTTTTGTTGAATTATGTTTGTGTCATAAGCTTTAAGATATTCATAACTCCAAGCAAACACATCCTGATATTCCTTTAAAAGATCAATGTATTGTTCCTTTTCTTGTGGAGGTAAAGATTTAGACAATTTAATCATATTTGGTTTTAATTTTGCCCCAATGTTACATTCCTCAGTGTCAGACCTAACTAGTTCCATTTTTGGCTTTTTGGGCACATCATTGGAATAAAAAAGGTCTTCCAAAGGGGTTAAACCTTTAGGCAAAAAATTATCTTTCAAATCTAATATGTCAATTTCTTCTTCAATGATTTCCTCAATATCTACCTTCTCTAAGTTATCTATATCAGATTGAGTATATACAGTTGGTTTGTTTTATTTATGTACATCTATGTTATCTATTTCACAATCAAAATCTGAATGTATATTACAGTCTGTATCTATTTTACAATTTTGAAATTCTTCCTCATTATTTAAAAAATGGTAAATCTGTTCATCCTGAGAGAAAATATGCCAGTACTTGAGGTTGTCTGGGATAATTGGTCTATGTTTAACCTCAATAGTATACCTATGAGTTGGTTGGAATGGTAATTTACGAGTACTGGAAAAAGTTGCTAGACAGTGTGCTTGAATGTTTTGTTTTCTGGGTATAGAAGAAAACTTGCATTCCAATAAATCATCAGTTAAATCAATTGCTGTATCTGTGTATTTGGCTAGTCTAGGATTATAAACAAAATAATCTCCATTTATTTTCTTAATGATTAATTCCGAATATCCCATGATTAGTATTCTTTTTCCTCCTAAGTTTCTCATGATCTGGAGGCCTAGAATGAGTGCCTCATACTCTGCCATGTTGTTGGTACATTTGAAGTTGAGTCTGAAGGCATGTCCTTCTGAATGATTAGTTTCCATATTTGTAATCCATACTCCTGCTCCTACTCCTAATTTGTTTAAAGAGCCATAAAAGTTTAAGTGCCAAAGGGACTCATGAAATATGTTGTCATTTTTTGGTTTTGGATTTTTATCAATCATTTCAGTTTGGATTTCATTGTTATCAGATTTAATCAAAATAAAAGAGTCAAGGTCAGATGGTGTAGAATAAATGCGGTAATTTATGGATCTCTCAGCACTACTGACCATGAATTTCATTAAAGTTTCCCTATATAGATTTTTGGGTTGACCAAACATTGATATTGTAGCATAGCTCATGTCTAATTGTAGAGATCCCTGCAACTTTGCTTCCCATGAGCGAAAAAGAAGCATACCATACTTTGGTGGGATGTCAGCTACTAAAATGTCCATTACCATACTCTTACCAGGGTACTGAACTAAATTCACACATAAGTCTTTAATTAATCCTAAGCACTTAACTTTGCTAGAATCAAATGAGAACAAATCTTTGTAAGGCCTAGTTATTTCTAGATTAAGAGTTTCCATGATAGCTTTGGGCATTAAATTATGGGAAGCTCCTGAATCTAACATAGCGTTGTGTAAAATATGATCATGGATGGTAAGACTAATATAGAAAGGAGGGACCGATCCATCTGAATGATTTCCATTCACATCAGGGCTGGAAATCAACTCTGGTTGATCACCATTCAAATTAATGGCATCTTCACCATCATTCATATTCAAATTTTCAGTTATAGTTGATTTGTATAAGTCATTTTTAACCAATTCTGTTAAAGGAATAGGTATTTTTAACTTAGCAATTTCATTCTGAATATTGAATGAGGGTTGAGATTTACTAATTTCAACTAATTCATCTTTAGTAACTGTAATCTGAGTTGGTTTTTCTTGATTTTCAATAGTTGTATTTTTATCTTCAATTGTCTTGAAATTCTTTGTCTGAGTTTCTTGAGTTTTGTTGCTTTTAATTTTCTTTTCAGGGACTGTTTGTGTGGCAGCAGAAATTCTATTAGACTTAGAATTATCAGCAGGTGTTCTGGGATTATCTGTTCTAGGATTTGCTGATTTAGAATCAGTAGAAATCTTTTTAGGATCGGAATTTGTTGTTTTTACTGAATTAGAAGCTTTAGGAGCATTATATTTCTGTACATCTTTGGAAGATTGAGCTACTTCATCAGTAATATCAACATTTTTGGGACTCGTTGATGTTTTAGGACTGGAAGGATTGGAATTTTGCTTATTTTCCCTTGGGAGAATTTGCAAAAATTTTGTTTTTGGGGCTTTTACATTTTTCTTATTTTGATTTTGGGAATTGTTTTTAGTAGAAGACTCATTATTCTTCTTGTTTCTAAGGTTATACTAACTGTGAATTTCATTTATAGCAAAGTCATAACCCTGTTTGTAGTCAAATGATTCACTGGAGTTTAATTTGAGTTGTTGAAGCTCAAATAGTTCCAGATCTTCCTGAGTCAGGAAAATGGTGTTGTCTTCATCTAATCCCATTAGATGATTTATGTCATCCTCATCTTCATCATTATTTTGAGAACTTTCAGCATAGTTCTCCTGGAATGGAGGCCTAATGTTTTGGTCTGGAGCTGCTTCTTTAGCTTTTCCAGGGTTATTATTTTTTCTGAAATTGGGATTTCTGATCTGGGGTTGATTATCCCATTGAGGTTTTCTATCTATATTATCTCATCTTTCTACCACAATTTCTAAAGTTTTAGCAAATAAATCCAATTTAACATCTGAGTTTGAACTTTCTTCTTTAATTGTAACTCTTATTTCATTTCTAAGTCTGGCCTTCCTAGCTAAAATGTTGATTTCTACACTGACATCATCTAATTGCATCTGTTCTAAGGTTTGGGCATCTCTTTCTCTTAATTGATAGGCCATATCTGTATCAAATCCATCAGGGAATTTGAGCAATACAGAGTAAGGTGTAGGTTTAAGAGCTGCAGGAATAGAATTATAGACATTGTTATACCTAGTGCAATAGTCTTAGACAGACTCAGCAGGAGATCTTTTCAAAGCATCAAACTCAGACAAAATTTGAAGGGGGTTCTTTTTCCTTTCCTATTTATTTAAAAATATTCTATGAAATGCAGCTAAATCAGCTACACTACCAGCAACTAAATTTTTGAACCATTTTTTAACTTCTCCTGTCAAACTTTGGGCAGAGAACCTCATCTGGACATCTGACTCATCAATTTTATAAATTTCACAGTAATCTGTCATTTTAGTTACATGTTGTAGAGCAGTATATTGTGAAATGCCATCAAACAGTGGTACATTTTTTTGGTAATCTTGAGGCATATCATGGAGGTTTTGGGGTAAAACAAGGGGAGCATACCTAGCAGCCATGGCTTGAAGCTTTTCTGAGCTAGGAGGTATAACAATAATGATAGGGGCAGTGCTGGATATGGTAGCTGATGAATTAAAAAATGTAGTTGAAGAACTGGGAAATGAAGCTGGTATGTAAATGGAATTGCTGGGAAATAAATATGTGGTGCTTATAAAATCTGAATGCAAAGTAGTGGATGCAGTGGATTGAGTGGATGAAGGAAATAATATCCCAGGCTACAAAGGCAACTTAGGAATGAAATGGTCTGTAGATGAACTTGCAAAAGTATCTATAAATGAAGTGACAACATATAAAGATGAATCTTCTATTGGTATTATTGTTGTATGCAATTAAGAAACTGGAGGTTTTATGTAAGACAACAAATGAGCTAATTCAATAGCTTAATTAATATCTTTAATCAATGAAACATTAATCTTTTCAACTGTATTTTGATATTCAGATTTATTTGACTTTGTTCCTACTGAAATATTTTTCTGTTTTGCATTCAAAAATGAAAGGAAAACATGATCTATAACAGTATTTTTTAAATTAGTTTCAGATTTAGTTTTAAACAATGAATATTCAAACTTCAGATCAAAATCAATATCATTTAAACTCACTAACTCTTTGGGTAAAGAATTGGCTTTTCTTAATGGTACTTCAGTTTCTAAATTGACAATTTGTTTTTTCTTTTTTCCAATATGATCTGGGTTATCTACTATAACTGCAGGCTTAGGATCCGGGTAAGACCTGGTATAGTAGGTTTTCCTAGAAGCCAGAATGACTATTTTGAATACCCACAACCTATAAAAATAATCTTAAAGTAAGAAGATAATTGAAAGTTCTTCCTTTAAGACTAAATTTAAGACTGGAGATTGGTTAGTTCCCCAATATGGTCGCTAGTATGTTATCACTCTAGTAATTTCTTAAGTTGTGGGATTTGATTTTTTAGTCTAAGAACACTAGAGGTAACCACAAACCTACTTTAAATTCTAGGATCTAGCCTTCCTAGAATTCAGAGAGCGCTCTCTCTTTAAGATTTATCTTTGTTTTTTATTTATGTTTTTAGGCTAGTTATGATAGAACAATTGATTTTGTTTTTAAAGGTTTTGGTGGGAAAAAGTCACTTAGAGGTAAACTAGAGAGAAATATACTTGTCCATTGGGCTATGGAGTCTAAATCTAGCTAGCAGCACTAGAAGTCAAGGCCAAAAAGGTACAAATGTATTCAGGGCAAGATAGATAATCCTCAGAGATTTGAAAAGTGCTTTTTGGTGAAATGGTATGATCAGGATAAAGGGCTATGAAGGATCCTTTGATCCGGAAAATGGAAGAAGGAGGCAGGGGTCAAACGGGAGTAGGAGCAATCAAGTATTCCTAACACCGGAAATCAGCATAAAACATTAAAATGGTAACTAGTTAAAAACATGGAGCACTAGACTAACCTGTAGTAATATTCCTAGCTGCACATTCAGATAGAACAAACATATAATGAGTTGCATGAAACTTAGAAAAGAAAACAATGACAAAAAGGGAGTACTTCACTCATCAACTTATCACAGGGATCTTGAATTATTATGCCAGTTTAGCTTTTTCCAGTCCGCTACTTCTAAATCAACACACAATAGCCTCCAATGTTCAGCAAAAATTCTATAGTAAGTCCAACAATTTTATTCCACACTGAATACTTCTAATGTTGAAGTATTTATACAAAATGTAGTTACAAATATCCTAGGAGACATCTAGGAATATTTTTAGGAAATAGAAAATATCTTTACAAAATAAGAGGGATAGCTACTTAACAAATCAGCAAGCTGTCCTCTTATCCAAAATAAATAGAACTACTTTATCTAATCAAGGAGATTTGAGTGATTAGTTGTCCTGCTTTGCTGGCTGCTATAAAATATCTTCATTTGAGTTGCCTTAGCTGATACTCTTTCATCTGATACTCTTTAACACTGCTTTTTAACACTGATACACTTTTTACTGATATTTCCATTGTTTACTGCTATAAAAATATATCTTTGTGCAGTAAAAAACAACAGATTGTCCTTTTACTTCACTGTTTGTTTTTTACTGTTTTTAAGGTAATTTTCTTCACTGTTTTACCTCTAATTTTTACATTAAATCTGTAAATGTTTGCCACTGTTCTTCACTGGGAATTTTTGCATTCTTTAGCTTTCTAAAATTCTCATCTGCCTCCGTGTATTTAGCATAATTGGGTTTGAACACAAAAAGATGTTTGATCTCATGTTGTAGAAAGAACAAATCTTCAAAGTGCTGAAGGAGGACTTTTCCTCTAGGAGTGCCTTGTGGTAATGGTTTACTGGCTTGCTCCTTGGCAAATTCCCTGATCTTCTTATCATAATCCTTCTGGGGCATGAGTTTTTCATTAAAAACATGAATGTCTGGCAAGCCCCTCTGTCTTAAGTTTGTGTATTTTACCATAAACTTTGTTATGGAAATATTCATTGATTCACACTTCTCTTCCAGGTAGTTCATCAAATTTTTCTTTGTTACCACCTTTTTAATCTGTAAAATGGTTTTTGTTCTATCCAATACTTGTAATTCTTCCAATTCTGCTCTATTCTTGCTGTTTAGGAATGTGATGAGTTTTAAAACTTGAGCTATCTTATCAGTTAACTCATCCTTGGTCTTTTGAATCTTTGCCTGAGATGCTAATAATAAGTCTCTCTACTCATATATAACCTTAATTGAAGGCCATTGAGTGTGAATGGCTTCAATTATGTTTGTCCACAGATGATTTTTTACAAATGAAATTTGCTCAGTGAAAGTTAGCTCTTTTTGTAAGCCCTTTATTTATTCTCCAAGTCTAATGGCCTTCTATTCATGAGTTTTAGCATTTATCAAAGCTAACTTATTTGTGGCTTCAAGATTATCAATCATCTTCTTTAGGCTGTTGATTTCATTAGTTTTCAAGGACATTTCCTCCATAGCTTTTACAATCTAACCCGCTCCATTTGTTTGTTGAACCTGTGTTGTAGAAGAATCTATGTTTGAAGTAGTAGTTGAACTCATTGGCACTGTAGTTGCCAGTGGTTCTTTTGGTGCTAGTTTTTCTCCTAATGCGGAAGCCACTGCTGTGGTAATCACTGATATAACTGAAGGAATGATAGGAGTGTCAGTTTCTTTCACAGTCTCCTTCTCTTGGACAAGCTGGTCCATTTGGGACTCCATTTCTTTGATCTGAGATGTTAATTTGAGGATGAGCTTCATCATCTCTTATTTTTCACTTTGCTCTTTAAGGATTTCTTTGGTCCGTGGATGCTCACTTTAAGGAATCTTAAGCTGTTTCCTCAAAGCTGCAATATCATCATTCTTTTTCTTAATCAACAATTCTGCTTCTTGAACATTTGAGGGATCATATCCCACTTGTAAAATTAATTCCTCTAAGGATTTAATCCTTAGGTCCTTTGCATACAAAGATCCCTTGTCTAACTTTATTTTATCCTGCATATTAAGAATAGTGTTCTGCAACTTGGTAGCACTCATTGCCTTTGTCACCACAATTGAATACAACATTTTAGAGCTATGTCTATGAAATTCAATTTGGTCTAGCTCATGAACATTTTTAGTGTCTACTTCAAACTCCACCTTTTTATAATCTGCCACTGTCTTTGGTGTTGAAGTAGTTGGTTGCAAAAATGACATAATCATCTTGTTTGTAGAATAATCAAAGGCTGTCAGTAGCCTATTTTGATTCCTAGGTTTTTGCTTGAGGAATTGAGAATATATCTCTGATTTAATTTCCTCATTCTTCTACTTTATTTGCTTATATTTTTCCTTGATATCTAAGTATTTTTCCTCAGCTGTTTGTGAGGAAGAGGCCTCTATATTTTGTGTCTTTTCAATCATTTGAGTATCATTTTTACCTGTTTTTTTCTCTTTTTCAATCTCTTGAAAAGTTTCATTGATTATCACTGCATCTTCATCATTATTTACCTCTGGCTCATTTGTATCTTCAATGTCAATTACCTTTTCTTTCCCAATTGAACTCAATTTAAGCCTTTTATTATAAATCAGTTTGAATTTTGTTTATGTAGTTGTTTCTGTTGTGTATGCTCCTTCTTCTCTGTTTCTTTTGGCTGAAGTCTCTAACTGCTTTACAACTTCCAGGGCTTGTGTTGTAACCATTTTTCCTGTTGACTCTGTATTAGTGACTGTATCTATCAGTGTGTTCTCCACCCATTCTTCTTGATTGGAAAAATTCTCAACCTCTGGCTTGGGCTCATGTATGAAGGGTGTTAGTTTACATTTTACCCTTAAATTGCTCAGGATTCCTTGAGGATCATAGTTCCAAGGAAAACTTTCTTGGAATTTGAACTCTACTAGTCTCTTTGAGATTTCTTTTTCTGCCTCTCTATCATTTATGATGAAAGGAACAACCTGATTCTTCAACTTGAATTGAGTCTTTTCCTTGCAGCTAAGAAGTTGATAGAGTCAGAATTGAGAATCTGTCTTAAATATTCCAGTGCAAAAATTCTCATGTTCATGTATTTTGGCAACTTATAAGGTAATAAGTTGGATCTAAAAATTATTATCTCTGTATTATTTTCATAAAGAAACCGGTCTCCCATTTTGTTCTGTTCTGATAGTTGCAAGATCCTTTTCATTTCTTCATTGACTCTGGGGTGCTCTGCTTTGTACAAAATATTCATTGATGGATGCAGGAAAAGGTCTGAAAAATCGGTATAAGTGAACTCACTACTCTCTTTCCTTAGCAAGGAAGTCCAGAAGACAATGGATAAAGGCTTACCCTCCAAGTCCATCTTTTGCAATGCAATTGGAAAATTATCAGCTTGGAAGAATAAAAATAAGTAAAACAAGTAAGATAAGTATCTGAAAACCCCTTAAGTGGGTAGTTTGGTCAGTTGATGATGAATATTGTTTGCTATGAATCTGGCATAATAAAAAATGATTGCTGGAGGTTGGCTTGGAGATAAGGTGGATAGAAAGCCAAGAATGGATTCATCAGTGAATCCATCTGTAAAGTATCCCATTATAAAAGATAGCATTGAAATAATATGCCTAGACCCTTCAGGAAATTTGGCAGTGGAATAAGGAGGGTTTAACTTAGGAATGTCCAAATGGGAGAGTTTTGAAATATCATAAACTTTTTGGGAAATCCAGGCCTAAGTACAACTGAGTCAAAGCTTCTATAGATAGGGGGACTGATTGAGGATTTGACTTTAATTGCAGCATTTTATTTATTGATTTTGCTGTAATAGTAAAAAGGATTTCTCTGTCCGCATTAACAATGGCCCTTTGGTCTAGTTCATAATTATTTTGACATAATCTAACCAGGTCTTGTCTAGGGTGGGTCAATGGAACTACATATTTGGGCAAATTAGTCTCCCAAATAGGCATTTCATCCTTGTCCAAGTATTTATCATAGCACCAATTATGTATTTCTAAAAGTTTGAATTCTACAACAAGATCAACAATCTCGTAGTCCATATTAGTCAATGGAAGGGTTTCTTCAGCAGCTATAGGTGCCTGGAGGGGATTTACTGATATAGTGGATTTAGCAGTGAGGGCTGGAGTAGATTTAACAACTTTAGATGTTACAGATTTAGGAGGTTTGGATCCTCCAGGCTTGCTTGGTTTAGAACCTCTAGGTTTAGCTGTGATCTTCTTTTTGGTCATTTTGGAATAACTACTGCAAGCTTAAATTGTTTACAGGAGTTGATTTTCTTTGTCAAAGGATAAAACTAGGATAAGACAGAAAAAGAGGGTTTCCTGGATAGATTGACTATAAAAAGGGGGTTTTAAGAGATCTGAAGGCTTTAAACCCTTTTCTGTATTTGAAATTTATCTTCAGAGGTCACAAATTGAGGAAATTGGCTAAAAAGTGGTTTTTTCGGACTCAGAATTTTCTGGGAAAAATTGGCCAGGGTTTGGCCTCTTTTTCGGTGTTTTTGGGAAATTTCTTTTGGTAAAACCCTTAATTACAGGCCTGGTTTAATTATTCATGGTCTAAACTTGAAATTTTAGGTTTTAACTATCGATAAATACCTTTAAACGCAGGTATTTGGTTGCTTGAAGGGTTCTTGAGAAGATATTTGGTTTAATCTGAGGACTGGTCCGGATTGTTGGTGCAGCGAATGGCTTTACTGGTCTTCAACGGGGAATCTGTGGTCAAATTTTGAGTCTCAGCGGGAAAAATAGTGTTCAGAGGTTTTAACATAGTCGGGATTTATACATATGGTGGCAGGATCTAAGCATGGTTAAAGAAATATACATGGAAGGTTAATTATATAAAGCATCAGGCTTTACATAATATAAGTGGGGATAGGTTTATTTATTAGAAGTGAAGTTAAGTATGCACCTTGGGTTAAATTTATATAAGGCATGGGGCTTTATATAACGGGGATGAATATGAAAAGGGAAAGGCTTAAGTTTTGCGATGTTTAACCTTAGCCTTAGGTTAAAAAGGTGACTTTGCTTGCAAAGAGGTAGATTGTTGCATGTGCGAGAGTTTACAAACTTTTTCAACCTTATAAAGTGATAAAATATTTTTCATAACTTAGGCTAAAATTCTATGAGTGGGGTACATGTATTTTATTACAAAATACATAGGATATGCTTAATACACATCTTTGCACTATTTATTTTATTATATAGTTTTTAGACTTGTTGAAGGGTCTAATAACCATAGGGGCAAGGTATTTAATTAATGTTAGTTTTAGACCAAAGGGAGTATTATTTGGGCTTTTAATTTAGCATGTGGATAATAACTTTGGTCTAAAAACTTTATAATAGTGGGTTTTAGGGGGTATTTTAGATAAAGGGAATTATATAGATAGGATAAGGTATTTTTAGGGAATTAATAGCATAAGTTAAAAGTTAATATGATAAGGGGAGATGGAATGCACAAAAATACACTAAATGACCAAGTAGAGTGAATAAATAAAAGCAAAGCTTATTATTTCATCATTTCACCAATTTACTTAGGATAGAGTGTTTTTTGAGGGTTTTTGTATTCTTTTATGAATGAAGGAATTTAATTAAATGGGATTTTAGGTTTCATTAAGTAAGAAGGATTCTTTACTTATGAAGATGAATTAAATGTATGAATGAGGGACAAATAATGATAAAGGGGATTTTATCATAAGAATTCAACATTTTCTACTATCCAGTCATCGAGCCTTAGGTCCAGTCCCAACAGAAGTCAGAGAAATTTTCTGAGCCTCTTTGACTAGAAGTATAGAATACTGAATACCTACAGGGGAAATGAAATTAGTGATTTTTGCTCGGTGATAAATATTACATGTTTTTTCCCACTTCTTTCTACCAACCCAACATTACTCTAACATTTTTTCTTCCTTTTAACAAGTGCATTTAAGCTTGCTACCTTAAAAAAATTTATTCTTTTGAAAGATAAAACTATCTAATTCTACCTTATTTCATCCGAGGGCTCAGATTAAACTGATGAGCTCCTCATTATTCTCCACCTATCTACTGATTAGTCAGGATTAAATTGTCTGACCAATCTTTATTCACTATCTAAAACATGGAAATTGAAAACATGACAAGTCAAGTTTAAAGAGTTTAACTCATCATGGATTATGGCATTTATTGACACTCTGCCATAATAATTTTGCAAAAAGTAAAAAGTAGTGGCATTTGGACTTGCACACTTTCATGTTTTATTTTCATTTTTTTTTTTTTGGGGTCTATATTTTTTAGGTCCTTTGATCTTTCTTTTAGGACGTTTTACCCTCTTTTTGATTTTTTTATTTTTTCAAAATATGGGTAAACAACTTGCAGAAAGCAAGGTATGTACATATTTTACAAGACTATCAAAAGTCAATTCAAAATTATGAATCATATATTTATAGGACCCTAACAACAGGGACCTTACATTCATCAACAACTACAACAAGGACCCTATCAACAACCATGGCCTCAACAAGGTCCTTACCAACAAAAGTGGGGGAAATATGCCATATTATGGTCAAACTCAACCACAATAGGGGCATAACCTGTATCAACAAGGTTGGAACCCTCAAATGGGTAACTACCAAAGACCTTTCACTCGTAACCCTTAGTTACCATTATTGGATACGTTTAAACTCCCAGATGTGAAAAGTCTTACGAATGACCCAATACAGAACATGCTACATTGGCCTCCAGTTCTGACTAAGATTCCTGGGGATTTTCCTAAATTTAAAGGTAAATCTAGAGAAGACACCCAAGTTCACGTTATAATGTACCATTTATGGTGATCCTCTAACTCTTGGGTCGATGACTTGATTTTATTACGTCTTTTCTAGTACACATTAATGGGCATCGCCACTAAGTGGTACATTAAATTACCTCATGACATTTTTCATGATTTCAAATCATTGGCTATGGCCTTCCTTATGCATTTCCAATTACCTATCTGGTATGAAACCGACACCCACATCTTAACAACTTTGAAACAATCAACTACTACCGATATCTCTGATCACATTCATGAATGGAGATGCAGGCGATGTGTGATCGAGTTTGAAATTCCTAATCAACTTCTGACTGAATGGTTTACTAAATCATTCATTCCGAAAATTTATAAAGACATTAATATGGGAGGTTGTGTGACTGAGGAATAATCCATCACCAGTTCTCATTATTTATATCTTGTTTATTCCAATACTGGGACAATATATGATATTTTACCGAATGCCCCGTGACCTTCAACAGACCCGTCATCTTTGAAATTGACTGATACGCCACTAGTTGATGGTGTTATCAGGTCAGTCACTCAACATGCTAATATTATTATGAAAGATTCTTCTAATCCTAAGTCTACTACATCCACTACACCTTCCACTCCTACGAATGATTCCAAAAATCCTGGTAAAACCTCTGAGGTTAACACTGTTCAGTCTGTCATGACAGATAAATCCGCAAAATGTAAGAAAAATGGGAAAGAAAAATCCAAATCCCATTCCCCTAAATAGGATTCCTCTGAGTCGTATGTTGACGATGCATCCAAACGTAAGCCCAAATATCCTTTTTTAATATGTGACGACAATCATTATATCAAGGATTTTCCTCATCGTGTCGAGGTTAGTCATCTTTTAAAACACACACAAGGAACTCCGGTTGTTTTTGTTAGGGTCCCGTGATTTGGCAGATTGGCAAGCCAAATGACAGGGTAACATCAAACCAAGTTTGGAGCCCTAGGACCTAGCCTTCCTAGACTCAGAGAGGGCTCTCTCTATTATGCAAAGGATGTAAACTTGTTTGCTTTTTATGTATTTGATTTTAGGCTAGTTTTTAAGTATGTTTTTAGTTTGTTTTTAGGTTTTTGAGGGGGAACTGATCAAAGGAAAAATAGATAAAATTTCGTCAGATATATTGGGCTATGGGGTCGAAGAGGTCAAGACTATCTCAATGATGGATAAGGTATTACTACAGGGCCGATTTGGTCGAGGTAAATGGATTCTTTGGGTGAAAGTGAAATGAGATGGACATTTAGCTTGTGAAGGACAAAGAGATTTTAAGCACAAATAGTTAAACAACAAACATTCATGTGGTAGGGCTAACCATTAATCACTATAAATGAAACTCAAACTGATAGATGTTGAAAATAAACAATCAGGAAATGCATAGAAGTATAAGACCTTCTAACTTTGGGAAAATCACCTTCAGACTTTTGGAAAAACAAATAAGATAGATAAAAAACTCAATCTATGAAGAGGGAACTCCTGAACATCATATTTTGAGCTATTGGGAACTTTGAAATAAGACTGCAAAGCATGGGCAAAGCGCAAGATCGAAACAAGACCTTTTTGACTTAACTAAGAAAACCAATAATTCAGAGAAATATTTCAGTGATGGAGTTTTGATTATCTATGAGTAAGCAGGGCATACCGTGAATCATACTAGACAACATACATAATAACCATTAATGAAATTGATAACTAGTTCTTAGGGTACCAAAGAGCAATTAAGAATTCTTTGACATAACCAAGAAAGATGAGAACATAGAAGCTGTAATGAATCAGGAAACTTGAGGTGCCTCCATGGGCATATCTCAAATCTATTCTTTACTGACCTACAACAAGCAAGAAGCATGAAAGCATGTATGATAAACTAAGAAAAACATAACAGATAAGGGACACAATACCATTCACCAAGCCATGGAAAACTACATACAATCCTCCTCCACCATCAAGGTCAAACAAGAGATCATCCACTTCATGAGACAAAGTATTTCTTCAAAGCTTGTAATGCTATGTATTGCTCTATAACATCAAGTTCAGCCTTTGGTTACAATGAATTCTCTTGGATTATATAGGCCAAAGAGAAAGAAACCCTCCTAGAGCATCTAGAAGGCCATTGGCCTAATAAAAATATCTGATTTTGTCCTTGAGGCTTTGAAAAGCCCAAGGCACAAAATATCTTCAAAAATATCTATTTAAGCCAAAAATAGCAAGAAAATTGACTTCTAATCTCTGAAATAGAGTTAAAAATAGCTAAACGCACATTTGGATGATCATATTCAGAAAACTGCTTTTTTAGCCAAAATGCTACAGGAGCATAGCAGCAGAAAGAAACCTATTTTGTAGAAAACTTTTGAGGGACCTCCTGATGTCAAAACGAGGCCTGTGATAGCTCGTTGGAAAGCCCTGGATGTCTGGTTTCTGTAACTACTTGATTTTTCCCAAATTGATCCCTCGATGTCTGTCAAAAGGTGGACTAAGTGAAAAAAACGCAGAAGGGTCTCATCTTCTTATATGTGAGGCAGAAAGGTGAATTTTGACTGATTTTTGCCTCTTTGGGGGACTAAAACACCTCCTTTTGATCTGAAAATTTGTGAGTAGCTGCCCCCAAATTTAATACATCCAAAAAAATGACTTTCATTAGCTGAGTATGCTCTTAACACACATGGCAGCGCCTAGAAAAATGTGCAATTAGGGCCAAAAAACACAAAAAACAAGATCATGTCAAAATTTGCTCAATTTTGGCGAGCAAGCCCCTTATGGGTTCGTAGAAGCATGCGATGAAGCTGAGGCCAAGATTTCAAGCCTAGATATGCCTTTTTCCACTTTTTCCACTGGGCGCTTCCTTCGAGCAGTTTTGAGCCTCTCTTGAGCAAGTTTGAGTTTTCTTCGGGCAAATTGGTTCAATTTCTTGTAGTGTCCAGTCATATTCCTTTGCAAACCCAAGTCTCTATTTGCTTTCTCTAATTTATCCTCCAAATTCTTGTTGGCTCTTTCAAGACATGATTCTTTATCATTTTCTATTTCTTGGGCAAGCAATTATGTGAGAGGATAAGATCGAACAAGGGCTGATTCTTCTTCCTTCTGTTTCCCCAAAGCCTTCCTAAGACCCATAGTCCTAGGAATTTTTCTTACTAGTTGCTCTTCTTCTTTAGTATCATCAAATTTTCCCATATAATATTCAAGCTTGACTTGTGCTTTGTATGCTTCCCTTTGGTATTCAAATGCCCGAGCTTCATAAATTTCCATTTGCCCACTCATTTGTTTATTTTGCATTTGTAGAACATGTATGAGGTCCTTTGACCTTTCTAGATCAGTTTCTAAGTCATGGATTTGGGCTTCTCTGTGTTGCAAAAGAGACTCAAGAATTCTAGCTTCATCATCTCCAGCATCACTGTCTATTTGTATGATGTCAAACTCTCTTTCCTTTTCATGACTACTCTCCTGCTATTCAACTTTTTCTTTGCCCTTGCTTTGGATAGACTTCTTGGCTCTTGTTCTTTTTGGCAATTCAACAATACTCTTCTTAGGAAATTTGCCTCTAATTCTTAGCGCCCTACTGACATTAATAGTCACTACTGGAGTGATCTTCTTCTTTGCAGATCTGGTGTTTTTAACCTTTGGTGCTTTTGGAGAACGAATCATGGCTCCTTGCCTAGGAGAGGCAGCTAGCACATGCTCTTGGCTGTGTTGAGGAGAAGAGAGAGGAGGTTTTATCTCTAGTACTTTTTCAACTTGATCCTTTATACTTCTGCCTCCATCATCACCTGCTTTGCTGCCCTGTTCACTATTTTCCTCACTATTTTGAGTTTGTTTAGGGCTGCCAGCTTCATCATCTCTTTTTTCTGTTTGACTGCCTTCACTGCCTGTCTGTGGACTGCCTTGTTTACCCTCCTTACTGTATTGAACTTGTTGAGGACTGCCTTCATTAGGACTATCTTCATTGGGACTTTCTTCATTGTCATTTTGCATGCTGTCACCTCCCTCACTGTTCTCCTTAGACTCTATGTGTGGGCTGCCATCATGATCACTACTTTGCTGGGAGGCGCTTTTTTCTCTGTCCCTTTGATTGGTTTCATGACTTTGTTGAGGACTGTGGTGTTCCTCATCACTGCTTTGAACATCTTCCCTTTGCTCTTCATCATCACTACCCTGCTTGGAATCTTCACTGTTCCCTTGAGGACTGTTCTCCTGATCACTGTGCTGCTGATGGTCACTTTGTTTTTCATCACTGCTTTGAACCTCTTCCCTTTGTTCCTCATCATCACTAGCTGTGGGTGGGTTGTCCCCATGCTCACTTTCTTTGCTCTACTCAGGGCTGCTTTGTTCTTCATCCTTACTACTTTGTTGAGTATCACTATGTTCCTTATCACCACTAACATCATGCCTGCTTTCATAAGACTGCTCTTTTTCACTATCAATCATGGGTGATGTTTGCCTTTGAGGAGTATTTTGACTTGATGGAGGAGAGACATAGTGAGTGGAGGGTGAGGAGGATATGTGAGATGGGCCATGAGATGAAGAGGCAGTAGAAAAATCTGGATGAGAAATGAAAGTCTCCCAAGACACTCCTTTCTTTTCAAGCTGGTGAAGGATGATGATTTTGATGAGAGAATTATGGAAAAGACTAGCTTTTTGCTGAGCAGGAGGTCTCTTTTGAACAAGGGAGGACATCTTGTCTATGCTTTTGCAGTGGAAGAAAGGGAGATTTAGTAATTGAGTTCTTGTGAAATGCATGAGAAGCCTGATGTGATCGGAATAATCTCGGGAATAGCTCCCTTCACATGTGAAATACTTCATGATAACTCTCATGAGGGGGGAATAGCTGCTCAATAAGTGAGAAAAAGGAAATATAGCTTGGCAAGCATCCTGATGGTCTGATTTTAGGAAGGGTTTATAGTGATTTAGATCTAGGTATGCTTGTTTGAACCACTTTTATCCTATATAGGGGATATTGGTTGCTTTGGAGACAACCCTAGGAGTGAGTTCAAAATCCAGACCTGCTAGGTGGACATGTTTTCCTTGCAGCCTTAGGGCAAATAGTTGTGTTAAGGGAGGGTAATTGGTGACCTCCTGGAATTTTTGGCAAAAATCAAGGCAGCGTACCTCATGGAAGTTGAGAAGAACCGAAGGGGAGTCATTTACTTCCTGAGTCGTAATAGGCTCAAATATTTTGTTAAATACACCCTTGTTGACTTTCTTTGGAGGCATAGCTTTGTTTAGGCTTTCCTTCACTCTCTTATCAAAACAGGACTTTGAATGAATTAAGCCTTTCTTCAAGCACTGTTTTCCCCTTTTGCAGGACTGTATTTTTCTTTGAAAATAATTCTGTTTCTCTAAACTGTGTTTCTTTTCATTACATTGCAAACACATTTTTGACTTTGAAAACATGCCCTTTTTCCTTTAGCACAAAAGCTGCTTTGCTCTTTGTGGATTGTGTTTCTTTTTTGAACAATCAAACCAAAGAAGTTTTCAAACTGACAAGGTTCCTTCCTCCTTAAACACTGTCTTGTGGTCTCTTAGTAAACATGGTGGTTTTTAAGAACCAACTGTTTTTTCCCCTTCATTTAGACTGTCTTTTTCTGAACAAAATTGATTCTTAAAACCTCTCAAACTCAAAAACTTAGGTGAAGAAAACAGTAAATACCTCTTAAAAATGTGTTGTACATTTTTGGAGATAATTTTACTTGGCAAAAATCTGATTTTTTGGTGAGTTGGAGGTCCTTTGAGTGGTGCTACGCTCATGTGCACAGGTGCGTAGCACCTGCACGTGCTGTGGTGTTGTCGGGTCGGGCACTGGGTGCCCTCTGAATGCCGGGCGGGTGCAGATCACAGGCGCGTCGTGCGACACTACACGTGCGTCGCGTCGCATTTAGAAGCCTTTGTAAAGACACTTATAGGCGCATCGTGCTAACTTATAGGCGCGTGACGTCTTCAAATTTCTGGAAACTGCTTGCTTAGGGTTAGAAAAAAACGTTTTTCTTTTGTCCCTTTGCACAATAGAAATTGAATTTTAACTTTGAGAGCTTTTATAGCTCCTTTTTGAAACTATTTTGAACGTTTTTCCCTCCTTGTGGTGATTTTGACATTTTACTTTTGCCTTTGTATTTGTCATCAAACTGAAGGTTTTCTTAAAACACAGTGTCTCACTTTTTTCAAACAAACTTTAACCTTTGTTGATTTGCCCTCTGCTCATCTCTAGGAGGAGGCATTCTGACTAATGTAACCACTTAGGTTACTTGAAACCACTGTTGAACCTATGCTAATTTGTGAAGGGGGTGCTTTCAAAATACTTTCTAGGCGCTTGTTTTCCACTTTAGGTTTCAATATTTTTATAAATTCAAGGCTCTGTCTATCATTTGATGGAAGCATCTCGAAGTTGCAAACTCCTTGTTATCCTTGTTTACCCTTTACTCATCATTTCGAGGAACTATTTTGATAAACTAAATAGGCCTGTCTAAATGAGAGATTCCTTTTTTTACATAAATCACCTTTGCGAATTTCTCTTTTTATCAGTTTGTAGAAGTCACTTTTAAACAGAGCTCTGTCTACCTCCTTTACCATTTAGATGAGGTTGCTTTAATCAAAATTCCAGCCTTGGTTTGTCAGTGAATGCACTCTTTCAAACACACCATTTCTCAACCCTGCCCATTGCTGACAACTTTCCTCAACCACAGAATTATTACCTGGTGATTTCTCTCCGTTTGTTATGAAAGAGGCTATAAAAATGTGTTTTGACCCTATTTTTGAATAATTATCATGAGCAAATCGTGATCTTTTCCACTACATTCTTTCGCAATCTTCAAAGAACCACCTTCATTTATATTTTAGAAGGAAGTCATCTTACATTATAAAAATTCATCTTTAACAAGTACAAATAGTCTTCTCTCCTTTATTTGAACAAGGAGAATTAGTAAACCCGTGGGTCTTTTATTATCATTTTTTTAAGACCTTCCAAACAACCGTGCCTCGTTTACTAGCTAATTTATCCTTTTGCATTGTGTTCACAACAAGACTTTCAGTCAATATTTGCCCCGATGATTTTCTGACAAAGTTAACACTCGATGATTTAAGGGACATATGAATGAGGTCTTATGCAACTGTGGTAAGTGGGCCCTCTGCTTATTTGTGAAGGAGGCCTTCTAAACACAAAGTTTCTTTCATCTATATCTATCATTTGAAGACTATTTTTGAACCAGTTGTCTATGGGCCCTCTACTTATTATGAAGGAGGCAATGTTTGAAAAACTGCATGGGCACTTTTTTGACCTCTGTTAACCAAACGAAAAAATGTCCATGAACAAACGGTTTGTGGCTCTTTAGACAAACTATGTTTATCATTCAAAAGAGATCGTGTGCTTGTCATTTAAGGGAGGTTTCTTTAGGACTGTGAGGGATAGCCTTTCTTCTCTGGAAGGAGGTATTTTGATCTTACAGTGTTAACCTTTGAGAAAGGCTATATGTTCCAAATCTGGGCCCTTTGAGACTGTGCCTTTACCCTCTGCTTATCTTTGGAAGGAGGCTTCCGACACACAGTCTTTGTGACCCTTCAGACCTACCATGAGGCCCCATAATTTTTACTGATGGAGGTCCTTAAAACTATAAAACTTCATTCATATCAAAATTGTGACCCCTGACTGCTTGTTTGAAAAAAACAAAATAGAAGGCAAAAGTGAATATTTGGTACTTATCCTTGATGAAATCATTTGAATCATAATGCCTTTTTCTTCATGAGGACCTGTCAGTAAAGTACATCCCTTTTGCATAAAATTACTGTGAATCTTTAGGAGTAAATAAAGTTCTTTGTAAATGGTGAGCGCTCACTGTTATGAATCCTTGAAACGGCTCTTTCTTCCCTTGACTGTGTTTTCATAAGGTGTGGTGAATTTGTCTGTGACAGTCTTTCAAAGTTTAGTTCATGATGAGGTATAAGAATAAGTTGTCCTTCTTATACTTTCACTATGATGCCTAATTTTCTTTAAAGCTCTTTTTTCCAGAAGACTATCACTGTTTATTGTACAAGGCTGATTTATAGGGCTAGCCACAATCTGCACTTTTCTCTAACTTCCATAGTAAACTGACAAAGCATGAAACTTTCTCCTGAGGCACTCTTTTTGCTTATGCTTTGTTTAGTGTCATCAATCAGTACATCCCTGCAGAGATGTAAAAATAGATTCTTTTGAAGTTTGGAGGGCTTCTTTGATGTTTCATGGGGATCATGCCTGATCTAATCATATTTCTTCAGACAGGGAAAACTCCTTCTCTTTTCCTGATTTGAACATTCCTAAGCATTGATAGAAACAAAACAAAGTGACCTCTTTGATGGTGTGTGACCTAGGGATAGACAAAGGTTTTTCTTTGGAAAATAACAAGACATGATGGCTGACTGATATTGAAGACAGGGTTTTTGGCTCAAAACAGTCTCACCAAGGAATTTTCCCTAAATCACCATCACCTAGACCTACATACTTTTTCATGGATTTTGAATGGCTTCTTAGGCATGAGTAGGTTATCACATGACAAAGTGATCAGTGAGAGAGGGGTAGAAACTTTGTTAAATGTTGGATAGTGAGTTGCATGAAAAACAAAGGATTTTGATGGTAGAGAGACAAACTTATAACAACTATAGATAGGGAGGCTTTGCTGAATTGTGATAGGTAGGGAAACTGAAGGGTTTTTCTCATTATAGGCTAAAGGAGAGGGGTAGGAAGACAAAAATTTGTTTGAGGTGTTTTCTAGATGACAAATTGACAGATTTAGATTAGTTTCTAGAAAAATTAGCCAGGAAATATAGTCATCAAAACAGGTAAAAATACTAATGACTAACAGTGGCTCCATTTGGGGAGGGCAGCTCCCTTTCAAGAGGTGTCCAGAATTGCAGATCTCTGGCTTGTGAAGACCAGTGCCTTATCCATTGGCGCAAATTTCTCTCTTTCTAGATGCTACTTCTGAAAATTTATAGCATGATTAGCATCAAAGTCATCTCTACCTACCCAGCTATAATTCCTAACATTTTTTCTTCTTTAGGTGCATTTGGACGAGAAACCCTTTGACATGATATTTTTGAAAAAATGAAAACTATCTAATTCTACACTTATATCTTCCAGGAGTTCAGATTAAACTGATGAACTATTTTGATTCTCTACCTATGCTAGATCAATTGTCAAGATTAAGATGTTTGATAGGATTTCATTCACTAAACTAAAACATGAAATTGAAAAATGACCAAATCAGGATTAGATGGTCTGATTTGTCATGTGTTTGTGGCATAAAAGAAAAGCCACACACAAATATTATTTTCGCACAAAATGAGATTTAGAAAAATCAGGGCTAGGATACATAGTTTGTTCTTCATCCCTGTTTTTCTCTTTGGTTCTGTTTTGAGCGTGTGGAACCAGTATCTTTTCCTAATCTACTTTCATTGACAATTCAAGCTTACATAATTTGACTATCACTTCTCTCACTAACTTATCAACAATCAATTTAAAACATGTCCAGTTATGATTAGGCTTGATAACTGAACAAGATATCTTTTGAGCACTAGTAGTGGCATTTAGACTTGTGCACTTTCAGTATGACTATTTTTTGAACATGGGGCTTTTCTGCTATTTTCTAAAACTGCCCTCTTTTCAACTTTTCTATTTTTATTTATTTCTTCAAACAGTGATATGTACAATGAGTGAAAATGTTTTTGAAACTATAAATCTTGAAAATGGTGGAACTTGAGCATTTTGTCTTCAAAGGGATCTCCCGATGCTCTTGGTCCGGTCGGCTCTTGAAAAGAAAATTTTGGAAAATTTTCCCTTTCAAGCACGATATAAGGGTTCTTGCAAGAGTCTCTGAAAAAATCTATATTTTCTTGCTGCTTTTCTCTATACCATTGATTTCCGCTCCTGCCTTTGTTGTGCATCTTCTTTAGGTAATACAGATACTCTTTGTCATTTTTAAAATAGATGATTGTAGAAATTATATAACTAATGCGTTACAAATCCAAGATTCTCCTGATCACACACTATTTGACTTCATGCATAATACAGAATCTCTTCTACTATTGATCATTACTTGCGGAAATTAAATCAATTGCATGCACACATTGAAACCATAAAAATTCACACATATGAACAAAGTGTTTTAATGGGAAATCCTGAAGATAAAAACCCCAACTATTTGTATATAATATATTTCATAGAGATCATGTAACAATCCTTATAAAAATCTGATCATATCAAGCTCTCAGTACAATACAATCGCTACACACTAATCAGGGCCGATCTAGCAAATCCATGCACCGATATTTTCCACCTGCTAGCCTGCCTCTACTGCGCAATCCCTGCTGCATATTGGCTCTGAATGAACTCGAATTGGTCCAGCTTTGCTCACACAACCCTCATTGGCATCTCTAATCATTGTGTGTTGCAAATCATGCAATACTATAATCACAACTGATAGTCAAACTTGCCCTTTCACCTACCTCTCCATTGGGTCTCCACTGGAACTGACATGCACTGTAGTTAACTGTTGTATTTTTTCATTTTATTAATGAGTTATTATTTGTGAATTAATTAACTAATTAATTCACTCCACTCTCACTAGTGTATCATTCAGTTAGACTAGATACAACTAGCTCAGCGTAATCTGGCGAGTTAAGCCAGACACAACTCCACCAACTAACTCAATAACTCCCACCATCATCACATGAGTTCTACCTAAAGTATCCATGCGGTAAGCTCCGTAACCCTCGGGGAATAGCATAATTCATACAGCAGTATCACCCAGTGCCACGTCACATTGCACTTAGCGAAGTGCTCAGAGAATAAGATAATGTTTAGAATCTAAATATTATTAAGAGCTAATAATATTCGACATATCTATTTTTAGGTAGCGATCTAAACTTGAGATTCACCCAATATGTCAAAAAATAAGTCCATCTATTTTTCCAACTTTACCAACCATCCACAAATAGCATCACGCAACTCATAGAATATGATCGACACATCTAAAAATAGATTTGCGCTAAAAATAGCTCGCGGCCCACTTACGGAAGGCGACTCTTTTCACTAAGCTCATCATCTTGTTGCAATCTCAACACTCCCTCTCAACAAGATAGGGATTATCTGCCACCCCGATCCTCGCTCTGTGGTATTCGAATTTGCTCTCGTGAGCGCCTTCGTCAAGATATTAGCATCCCGATCCTTCCGTAGGAATGTGTAAGAAAGTAACATGATCTTCCGCCGCACACAATCTCCGATATACCTGATGATACCGTGATGTCAAAGTGTTTAGATCTATCATGAAATACTAGATTAACCGAGAGTTAGTATCAACTCGATTATCACAATATATCACAGTAGGATCTAAGTGTGAACCGAACAACTCGACCAAGATCTTCCTCATCCATATAGCCTTGCATGCAACCAAACTCGCTGCCATATACTTAGCCTCTGTTGAACTGAGTGCCATGGATCTTTGATTCCTGCTGTACCAAGAAACTATTGTCGACCCGATACTGAAAATCCCTCAGATGTGCTCTTTCTGTCCATTGGGCTCCCTGCCTAATCTGCATCCGTGAAGCCACATAAATTCACCTCATCCGACTGTCTGTACCATAATCCATATCCCGATGTGCCTCTGAGATATCTCAATACATGCTTGCCTGCCTTCCAAAAGAGCTTGGTAGGCTTAACCATAGCTTGTGAAAGCTGGTTAACAACGTAGCATATGTCAGGTCGTGTATTGACTAGATACATAAGCGACCCCACCAACTGTCGGTAAACAGTGGCATCCACTACCTCTACCGATGTAGCATCCTCTTTCCTCCAACCACCAGGAAGAGGAGTGTCGATAGGCTTGTAGCCATGCATGTTGAACTTCTCTAGTATCTCCCGGGCATACTTGCCTTGAGACACAAACAATCCATCACTGCGCTGCCAAATTTCCAATCCCAGGAAATAATGAAGGAGGCCCAAGTCCTTCATCTCAAACTCTTTTGCAAGATCAACCTTGCATGAGAGTATCAACTGTTCATCACCCATCAAAATCAAATCATTTACATAAAGTACAATGATCAACAACTTACCCTCCACCACAATCTGGTATAGGTTCGGATCTGCCTCACTCTTGGTGAATCCAAGACCGGTAAAATAACTGTCTATCCATGTGTACCAAGCACGAGGTGCTTGTTTCAACCCATATAACGCTCTTTTGAGCCTGCACACATGCGAATCGCTGCTGAAGATCTCGAAACCTTCGGGCTGATCTATGTACACCTCCTCCTCAATGACTCCATTGAGGAACGCAGTCTTCGCATCCATCTGATGAATGTGCCATCCCATCTACGCTGAGAGAGCTAGGATACTCCGTATGGAAGAATACCTTGTGATAGGTGCAAAGGTTTCCTCATAGTCGATCCCCTCAATCTGTGAGAAGCCTCGGGCAACAAATATTGCCTTGTACTTCTCGACACTCCCGTCAGCTGCTTGCCTCAATTTGTAGATCCATCTCAAACCTACCACTGATTTCCCTTCCGGCCTTGGGAAAATCTCCCATGCACTGTTTCTCGAATCATACTCTTCCACCATGGAATCTACCCATGTAGGGTCCTCCACAGCTTCCTCGAAGAGGATGGTTCTGTCACAATACACTTGCTCATCAGAGCCATGTATCCAGTATATCGGTCAGGTGACTATCTCTCGTTCATGTTTGTGATGTAGGTGCTCTCACAATCTTCTCTACATCAAGATCTCGCCGCTCTCCGTAGTGCACTGCCTTCCGATGGTTGGCGTCGCATGAGTGGTTTCTTCCACTCCATGAACCTCCTCTCGTGGCTGATCCACATCCTCAAAGGCTCATCACTCATTCTCTCTCTGTCGCTATTGCTGCCAGCCATCTACCTGCAATTGATAAAGGTTCTTAACTCGAACCCTATCCTTCGGGTTTCACCAATTGTTTTACTACACAGGAAATCCTTTTCCTCACTAAAAACAACATCATATCCCTTGTCTTCAAACATCACCACAAAGATCAAATTCTTCTTTAATCCTGGAACATGCATGACATCCTTCAATATGAAAGGTTTACCAGACTCTCTCTCAAAGGAAATGGTCCTGATACCAGTCGCACTGTATCTACCATCATCACCCATCTCGATGTGCACTCCAAGATCCTTCTCATCCAGATCGCAAACAAATATTTGTCTCCGGTCATATGGAAAGACGCACCACCGTCAAGAAACCACATCGAACCCATCATAATTGAACTTGACATCAAGCATGCGATCAAGAAAAATCTAGCTCAAACCGCAAGGCTAAGGCCTCTCCTGAATCGTTAAATCCAACAACCTACTTATTTTTCTTCTTTCCGTGGACAATTAGTGGCGTAATGTCCGTGTTGGTGATAGCGAAAGCACTTCACCTTGGACATGTCTTCTGGCTTCTTTCCTTTGGACACCGCATTGAGAAGTATTCTTCTTGCTCTTCCCCTTCCTTGCTTTGGAAGCAAAAAGTAAAATTTTATTCATCTTCATTCTTCGATGAAGATCCTTCCCTGGTACTCCACCTTATCTCCTCCTGCACAAGATCCAACCAAATTCGCTCCCATCCTGGCAGTTTCTCCCGACCATTGACAGAGTCCTCATAGGAATGCCAACTCTTCGGAAGCCCAAGGAGAGCTAAGCTCACCAATTCCTCTTCATCTACAGTAACCCCCACACTTCCCATTGCATCCCTGCACTGGACAAACTTCATGAGGTACTTTGGTATATTTTCGCCTTTCTCCATTTTTATCTTCCTGAGTTTATCCTTGAGCGCCAACTTCCTCTGGTCGCTCTTGCTTTGGAACAAGTCTGTCAAAGCTTTCCACATCAAGAATGGAGAAGATTTACCATGAAGGCTGGACACTATGTGATCCTTCACACCTTCCAACAGAATCCTTCGACATTTTGTTGTCTTCTTTTGCCATGCGTCAAGTGCGGCAGCATCGCTAGAAGCAGGTTTTGGAATTTCTGCATCTATGAACTCCTTCAACCCATTATCCTCCAGCACCGCCTCCATCCTGTCCTTCCATGCAATATAATTCGAGCTTCCCTCAAGGGCATACTCCAATCGCAATCCGTTGAAATACATCTCAACTTCGACACCAAGAAAACACTACTGCAAATTCGAATTCCACCAGCACAAAACTCAACCGCTTCAATGCTTTGCAATTGCTCCAATGATCAATATCGCTCCGATACCATGTAGAAATTATATGACTAATGTGTTATACATCCAATATTCTCTTGATCACACACTATTTGACTTCATGCATAATACAAAATATCTTCTACTATTGATCATTACTTTCGGAAATTAAATCAATTGCATGCACACATTGAAACCATAAAAATTCACACATATGAACACAATGTTGAAGAATGCAACAAGAAACAGTGAAGGAGGCATTCTGAAACATCATTCCTAATCCTAGTTGGAAAAGTGATCACCAAAACTAGGTGGGGGCCACACAGGTGATTTTTGTCGCAAAGTCTATTTTTAGACTATGTCTATTTTTAGACATATGGATCATGTTCTATAAGTTGCGGGATGCTATTTATGGATGGTTGGTCAAGTTGGAAAAATAGATGGATTTATATTTTTAGACATATTGGGCGGAATCTATTTTTAGATTGCCAGTCTAAAAATAGATATGTCGAATATTATTAGCTCTTAATAATATTTTGACTCTAAACATTATCTTATTCTCTTGGAGCACTTCAGATAAGTGCACAGATGTGGCACAGGAGCTGACAGAAGGAATTACGCTATTCCTGAGGGTTATGTGGAGCTATTGCATGGATACTTCAGTTAGAACTCATGTGACAGAGTTTGGTGGAGTTGATTGAGGAAGTTAGTGGAGTTGTATTCAGTTTAACTAATCTAAACATAGTTGAGCTATTTGTATCTAGTTTAACTAATTGATACAATTAATGAGAGTGGTGTGAATTAATTATTAATTAATTCACTAATTATAAACTCATTAATCAACTAAAGAATACATCAGTTAACTTCAGTGCATGGACAATTTCAGTGGAGACCAGTGCAGAGATAGGTGAAAGGGAAAGTGTGATTATCAGTTGTGACTATAAGTGATGCATGGTTTGCATCCAACACTCAGTAGAGATGCCTATAAAGACTGCGTGAGCAAGGCTGGGGTAATCAATTCTCATCAAGAGGCATTCTTCAGCAGGGATTGCGCAGTAGAGGCAGGCTATCAAGTGGCAGAGATTGGAGCATGTGTTTTGCTAGATCTAGCTTGATTAGTGTGTAGCAAGTGGAGATTATATTGAGAGCTTGTGAGGAGCTTTGTATGATGATTGTTACATGATCTATATGACATATATAATATACATATAGTTGGGGGTTTTCAGCTTTAAGCTTTCCCATTACATATTGTGTTCATATGTGTGAATTTTTATGGCTTTAATGAGTGCATGCAATTGATTTTATTTCCGCATGTGATGATCAATGGTAGAAGAGATTCTGTATTGTGCATGAAGATAAAATAGTGTGTGATCAGGAGAATCTCGGTGGATAACATATCATTTATTCAAATTTCTACATGGTATCAGAGCGATATTGATCATTGGAGCAATTGCAAAACATTGAAGCGGTTGAGTTTTTGTATTGAAGCGACCAGAGGAAGTTGGCGCTCAAGGATAAACTCAGGAAAATAAAAATGGAGAAGAATGACACTATTCCGGTATACTTGAAAAAGTTTTTCCACTACAGGGATGAGCTTGGGAGTGTAGGAGTTAGTGTGGATGAAGAAGGACAAGTCAAGAAGGTTGGGATTCGAGCCAAGAATCTCTACAGACTTGAAGTAGATGGGATGTCTACGGAGCTTCCTACTATTGGGAAGTGCAAGAAAGACATGCAATTGATGCTTGAGAGGGAGAAAGTTTTGCATGCAGGTAATAGTGAACCTCGGGATGTGGAGCAGCCACAAGATGAGGATCATGGAGTGGAAGAAACCACTCATGCAGAGAAATTTCATGCCAGATGGGCAGAGGGAGTGCATGTAGCTATACCACCAGGTGAGAGGTGGGGCAACATGCATGAATAATCCCAAGAGGAGATTTCTGGGCATGATTCACGAGATGGTGTGGATCTCATGAATTGAACCTGGCTACGAGGTGCCCACAGCGCAACAGTAGCATGATCAGTTGGATTGATGCAGGCAGATCAAAGTGACAGTGTCGGATACTGGAGCGCGGATCAGAGTTGACAGCAAGTGCAAGAGTGCATGGGTGCAAGAGTTCAACAACGCAGTGGTTCCTGATGACATGTGCAGTAGCTAAGCAGAGGTCGAAGACTTTGATGATAGATGCTAGATGCATCAGACTGATTGAGTTGTTTGGAGCCTATTCAGTTTGCATGGCACATGCAAAGGGTGCATGGCGAATGCATGGAGTTGCATGTCGCATGCATGGAGTTGCATGGCGCTTGTGAAGGTTGCAGGGCGAATGCATGGAGTTGCATGTCGCATGCAAAGACAGTCCTTTCTTGTTGAGAGGGAGTGTTGAAGATTGCAACAAGAAACAATGAAGGAGGCATCCTGAAACATCTTTCCTGATCCTAGTTGGAAAGTGATCACCTAAACTAGGTGGGGGCCACACAGGTGATTTTTGTCGCAAAGTCTATTTTTAGACATATGGATCATGTTCTATAAGTTGCGGGATGCTATTTGTGGATGGTTGGTCAAGTTGGAAAAATAGATGGACTTCTATTTTTAGACATATTGGGCAGAATCTATTTTTAGATTGCCAGCCTAAAAATAGATATGTCGAATATTATTAGCTCTTAATAATATTTGGACTCTAAACATTATCTTATTCTCTTGGAGCACTTCAGTTAAGTGCACAGATGTGGCACAGGAGCTGACAGAAGGAATTATGCTATTCCTGAGGGTTAAGTGGAGCTATTGCATGGATACTTTAGTTAGAACTCATGTGACAGAGTTTGGTGGAGTTGATTGAGGAAGTTAATGGAGTTGTGTTCAGTTTAACTAATCTAAACATAGTTGAGCTATTTGTATCTATTTTAACTGATTGATACAATTAGTGAGAGTGGTGTGAATTAATTATTAATTAATTCACTAATTATAAACTCATTAATCAACTAAAGAATACACCAGTTAACTTCAGTGCATGGACAGTTTCAGTGGAGACCAGTGCAGAGATAGGTGAAAGGGCAAGTATGACTATCAGTTGTGACTATAAGTGATGCATTGTTTGCATCCAACACTCAATAGAGATTCCTATAAAGACTGCGTGAGCAAGGCTGGGGTAATTCGAACTCATCAAGAGGCATTATTTAGCAGGGATTGCGCAGTAGAGGCAGGCTATCAAGTGGCAGATATTGGAGCATGTGTTTTGCTAGATCTAGCTTGATTAGTGTGTAGCAATTGGAGATTGTACTGAGAGCTTGTGAGGAGCTTTGTACAATGATTGTTACATGATCTCTATGACATATATAATATACAGATAGTTGGGGGTTTTCAGCTTTAAGCTTTCCCATTACATATTGTGTTCATATGTGTGAATTTTTATGGCTTTAATGTGTGCATGCAATTGATTTTATTTCCACATGTGATGATCAATGGTAGAAGATATTTTGTATTGTGCATGAAGATAAAATAGTGTGTGATCAGGAGAATCTTGGTGGATAACATATCGCTTATTCAAATTTCTGCTAATACGTTGTTTTAACGGGAAAGCTTGAAGCTAAAAACCTCAACTATATGTATATAATATATGTCATAGAGATCATGTAACAATCCTCATACAAAGCTTTTCACAAGCTCTCAGTACAATACAATCACTACACACTAATTAGGCCCGATCTAGCAAATCCATGCATCGATCTTTGCCACCTGCTAGCCTACCTCTACTGCGTAATCCCTGCTAAATATTGGCTCTGAATGAACTCGAATTGGTCTAGCCTTGCTCACGCAATCCTCATTGGCATCTCTAATCACTAGGTGTTGCAAATCATGCAACACTATAGTCACAACTAATAGTCAACCTTCTCTTTCACCTACCTCTCCACTGGTCTCCACTGAAACTGTCCATGCACTGTAGTTAACTGATGTATTCTTTAGTTGATTAATGAGTTAATAATTAGTGAATTAATTAATAATTAATTCACACCACTCTCACTAGTGTATCAATCAGTTAGACTAGATACAACTAGCTCAACTATGTTTAACTCAGTTAAACTGAACACAACTCCACCAACTACCTCAATAACTCCACCAAACTCTGTCACATGAGTTCTAACTAAAGTCTCCATGCAATAGCTCCACTTAACCCTCAGGAATAGCGTAATTCCTTCTGTCAGCTCCTATGCCACATCTGTGCACTTAACTGAAGTGCTCCAAGAGAATAAGATAATGTTTAGAGTCCAATATTATTAAGAGCTAATAATATTCGACATATCTATTTTTAGACTGGCAATCTAAAAATAGATTCCGCCCAGTATGTCTAAAAATAGAAGTCCATCTATTTTTTCCGACTTGACCAACCATCCACAAATAGCATCATGCAACTCATAGAACATGATCCATATGTCTAAAAATAGACATAGTCTAAAAATAGACTTTGCACCAAAAATAGCCTGCGGGCCCACTTAGTGAAGGCGACTTCTTTCCACTAAGCTCATCATCTTGTTGCAATCTCAACAATGATGACATCGTCAAGGTCCATCAGAGTGAAGAAATTAAAAACTGGAAACATGGCCTTCAAGAACATGTCTTTGGTGTCTGGCGGTTTTGCAACTCTAGGTTTGAATTTGGAACTACTTCCAGTGTATTTGAAAAAATCTTTAAGCTGTTTGCTTTGAAGAGGAATTAACTGATGATATCCTGAAATATAACTTTGCAAAGACATATGATTATAAACTACTAGTTTATGTACAGTATGATCTGTTTTAGGAAGGATATAAGTGTTGTTCTGGGGAGGTTTATCTTTGTTCCTGAAATCTACACATATCCTATGTCCATTTGTTTTGTCTTTAATTATTAGTGTTTGATCAAGATTTTTGCATTTCTTTTTGTAAGGGTTACTTGTTGAAATGATGGCAGTGTCATAGTGTTTCAAACTGTTTTCCCGACATGTATTAGTATCTTGAACAATTTTGCATATTCTAGCAGTTCTTAATCTCTGGTGAAATGACAGAATTTTAGTTAGTTCAATTAGCTTAGGTGTCTTGGGACTGTTGTTATCATATTCCCCTTCGTTAAATTTATCAGACATTTTCCTTGGATTCATCAAAGTGTTTGCAAAAGTTAAAGCTTTACTTGGAGAAGTGAGGTTTTGGGATGGTGAAGCATTCAAGTATGGTAAGAACATAAGACTCCCCTACTCCTAATTTCCAAAGAGATTTGTACTATGTAAGCCTTCCAGTGCTTCTGTTTTGAAAAAAAATTCTGATTGTACTTTTGATGTTTGTCCTTGGATTGAGAAACTTGCTTGAGGGTGTAGAATGTGTTCTATTTTCTGATCTATCTTTATTTCTATAAAATCAAATTCTCACTCTTCAAGACATAATTGTTCAGGGTCATGATAGTTTTGAGTATCCAGCTCATCATAGAGAATCTGGGGCAGCTGATGTTGTGTGCCTAGATATTTTTTCAATTTCTCCTACCTGTTTATCAATGTCTTCATCAGTATGTAAAACGAAGGAATTTAGGTCTGAATGTATGGAATACATAGGGATGTTATCTATCCTTTCTTGGCTGCTAACCATATATTTCATGTGTGATTCCCAATACAGTATTCTTGTTTGATTAAACATAAGAATGGTAGCGTAAGACATATCTAGTTAAATATTTCCTTGAAGCTTGGCCCCCCAAGATCTGGATAAAAGCATTCCCTACTTGGGAGGGATTTCTGCTACCACTATGTCCATGACTAGGTGTTTTGCAGGTATTTGTGCCAAACTGAAACAAATATCTTTTATCAGGCCTAGACACTTGACTCTGCTTGAATCAAACGAATATAAGTCTTTATAAGGTTTTGTTATTTCTAGGCCTAACCTTTCCATTACTACTTTCAGCATGAGATTGTGAGAGGCCCCGAAATCTAGCATGGCATTATGTAGGATTTGGTCATGTATATTCAGACTAATGTAAAAAGGAAGAGTGGTTCCTTCTTGATATTTCCCTTCTATTTTTGGTCCAAACAACACCTCAGGGGTATCATCAGCTAGGTGTAAATTATCCGCATCATTTCCTATTTTTAGGACCTTTAGCACCTAATATTTGTATGAGCTTTGGGCAATAATTTCAGTGAGAGGCATGGTGATCTTAATTTTGGCGATTTCCCCTTCAAAACTGAAGGGTACTTGTAGTTTAGATATATTTGCTTCAGCTTTCTCAGCCATGACTTTCTCTATATTCTTAATTTGTTGATTTTGATCTGGGGTTTTGTTCAATACAGTTGTTTCAGGGATCTTAGCAGAGGTACTAGGACAGTTTGGATCAAGGCTTGCCTGGATAGTTTTGTCTTTGTTTTGGTCAGTTATCTTGGCCATGATTTTGTTACTATTTTTTGTTCTTTTAAGAATGGTATCAGGGGCTTTTGTAACAGCAGTGTCTAAGCTACCTTTCTTAGAGTTGTCTTGGTTTTTCCTACTTTTAAGGCCATATTGCCTATGAGCTTCCATTATGGCGTTTTGTAATCCTATTTCAGGATCTTCAGGGTCCTCATAATTTGTTTCATTTTGGTTTGAGGAGAAGAAAACTTGTTCTTCTTCTGTGAGGAAAACCTCGCCCTCGCTATCATAACCTATCAAGTTGAAGTGATTTTCATCAAGTGGTTCCATATCTCTTTCTACATCATCAACATAGTTTTCATGGAAAGGTGGATTAATCTGTTGATCATTCTCCCTTGGTTTGTTTTGAGGTGGGTCTCTCCTAAAGTTTTGGTTCCAGTTTCTGTTTTGAGGATTTGGTTGGTTGTCCTTAGGAGGTTCTTTTTCATTCAGATTCATTCTTTCCCACATTTTCTCCATGGATCTAACCAGGTTGTCTATTCTGGGACCTGAGGAGGAGGTAGAAGGCATGGCTTCATCTCGGTATGTGACTTTCATTTCTGATCTCATCCTAGATCTCTTCTCAGCTAGGTTGGCTTTGGCACTAATAGCTACTTTTTGCATTGCTTCCAAAGTTGCGGGGTCTCTTTCTCTTAGTTGGTATGTCATATCTGTATCAAAACCTTCGGGAAATATTGCTAATGCTGAGCCAAGTGGAGGTTTCAAGTGAGGCGAGAGGGCGTTATAAACATTGTTGAACCTAGTGCAATAGTCCTGAACACTTTCCCTAATATTCCTTTTAAGATTGTTATATTCAGAAAGGATTTGGATGGGATTTTTCCTGATTTCCCACCTGTTTATGAAATTTTGGTAAAGTTCTGGGAGATCATGTATATCGTTAGGAGCTAAGCTTTTAAACCATTTCTTGGGTTCTCCACCTAGGCTTTGGGCAAACATTCTCATCTTTATGGTTTCATCTTCTAATTCCATATAGTCAAAAGCATCATTGATTCTATCTACATGCTGTTGAGCAGTAGTAGCCTCAGCTCCGGTGAAGTGTGGGATTCAGGATTGGTAATAATTTTTCAAAGGTACCAAAGGTAGTGGTAATACTAAGGGTGCATACCAAGTTTCCACGATGGGAGTCGATGGTAGATTTACAGTATGAGGATTTGTGGTATGGGATGAGGTGATTTTCATAGTGGTGGTATGAATGGGTGTGGTGGAGGTACTTGGACTTGTAGACTGATTCTGAGTAGATTTGGGGTGATAAGAGCCAAAGTGGTGGAGAATCTGAAAGTCAGGAGGTGTAGTGGGTGAGGCTTCTTTGCTAGGACTCTGTTTCAAATCTAAGGGCTCAAGATCGGAAAGGTTGATTTTGCTTTGCGACTTGCTTCTAAAAAGGGCTTTTTCTAAAATCAAGTCAAACTGGGAATCTTGCAAGGATGTAATGTGTTCAGGTATAGAGCTTGCTTTGTGGATGGTCCTATTGGTATCTAAGTTACCAGTTTCGAAAATTTGCCACAAAATATTTTATGGGTCATCAACTATGATAGGGGGTTTCAGGTCCAAGTGAGATCTGGTATTAATTCTTCATGAAGCTAGATTTCAAAGTCAAAGTTTACAGAGGGTGATAATTGTGATTGTTTTTTGGATGGTTATCCTCTCTAGGGGTTTCGCGAATGTGAGTAAGGTAAAAACAAAATGAAGGTTAGTGGAGCCGCCAAGTGGATTTTCTTGAGATTTATGGTCCACCACCAATACTGACAAAGATGTTTTTTTAGAAAAATTCTTTTCTAGAAAAATTTTATGTGAAAACTTGCAAGAATGACTTAAAACTTAGTTCAACAGTTTGCTAGATTGTTGAGGAAGCTATAGTTCTATTTGCAAGTTATTTTGTTAATTTCCTATGTTTATATGAAGATTTTTGAATCCTTAAGTTGTACTTAGTTTTTCACTGATTTCAGAGGTTGCATCATGGACTTTGTGTTTTTTGGAAGGTAAGTCAACAGGATAGTATGATTTATAAAAAATTTGGTTTTTTTTTTTTGAGTATTAGGCCTACTGGAGGCTAGTGGAGTCACCAGGTGGATGTTTTTGTTGATTTTAGAGATATGTATTTATGGTCCACCACCAATAATAGATAAAAATCCAATCTAGGGATGTTTTTTGGGGTTTTTTGAGTTCCTATATGCAGCCTAGTTTATAAGATTGTTCTATAGTTGAATCATCATTTTGCTAAGATGGTGAAACAATAAGAGTTTACTCTAAATGATTTTATAGGATGTTTGTCTAATTTTAATTTTGAAGGACTAATGAGTCTACAAGAGTTTTCTAGACTGTTATGTACTCAGTAGGTCCCACCGTGATCGCCATTATGTTAGTGAGCGGTGGGATAAATCGACAAGATAGTATTATTAAGGGATGCTGAAATGTTTAGGGAGTTTAAGTTTGTTTATTACTCAGCGTCCCACCGTGATCACCATTATGTTAGTGTGGCGATGAGGTGGTTGATTCACTAGATATTCTTGAAGACAAGGGATTTCTGTAGTCCTAAGGTATACTTATATTGTCACTAACTCAGAGTCCCACCATGATCGCCATTATGTTAGTGTCCTGTGATTTGGCAGATTGGCAAGCCAAGTGACAGGGTAACATCAAACCAACTTTGGAGCCCTAGGACCTAGCCTTCCTAGACTCAAAGAGGGCTCTCTCTATTAGGTAAAGGATGTAAACTTGTTTTCTTTTTATGTATTTGATTTTAGGCTAGTTGTTAAGTATGTTTTTAGTTTGTTTTAGGTTTTTGAGGGGGAACTGTTCAAAGGATAAATAGATAAAAAGTTTGTCAGATCAACTGGGCTATGGGGTCGAAAAGGTCGAGATTGTCTCTAATGGTGGACAAGGTATATTGCAGGGCCAATTTGATCAAGATAAATGGATTATTTGGGTGAAAGTGAGATGAGATGGACACTAAGTTTGTGAAGGACAAAGAGGTTTTAAGCATAAATAGTTAAACAACAAACATGCATGTGGTAGGGCTGACCATTAATCACAATAAATGAAACTCAAACTGATAGATGCATAAAATAAACAATCAGGTGATGCATAGAAGTATAAGACCCTATAACTTTGGGAAAATCACCTTCAGACTTTTGGAAAAACAAATAAGACAAACAAACAACTCAATATATGAAGAGAGAACTCCTAAACATCATATTTTGAACTATTGGGAACTTTGAAATAAGACTGCAGAGCATGGGCAAAGGGCAAGATCGAAACAAGACCTCTTTGACTTAACTAAGACAACCAACAATTCAAAGAAATATTTCAGTGATGGGGTTTTGATTAGCTATGAGTAAGCAGGGCATACTGTGAATCATACTAGACAGCATACATAATAACCATTAATGAAATTGATAACAAGTTCTTAGGGTATCAAAGAGCAGTTAAGAATTCTTTGACATAACCAAGAAAGATGAAAACATAGAAGCTGTAATGAATCAGGAAACTTCAGGTACCTCCATGGGCATATCTCAAATCTATTCTTTACTGAAATACAGCAAGAAAGAAGAATGAAAACATATATGATAAACTAAGGAAACATAACAGATAAGGAACACAATACTATTCACCAAGCCATAGAATCCTACAAACAATCCTCCTCCACCATCCAAGTCAAGCAAGAAATCATCCACTTCATGAGACAAAGTACTTCTTCAAAGCTTGTAATGTTATGTATTTCTCTATAACATCAATTTCAGCATTTGGTTACAATGAATTCTCTTGGATTATATAGGCCAAATAGAAAGAAACCCTCCTAGATCATCTAGAAGGCCATTGGCCTAATACAAATATCTGATTTTTTCCTTGAGGCTTTGTAAATCCTAAGGCACAAAAAATCTTCAAAGATTGACTTCTAATCTCTGACATAAAGTTAAAAATAGCTAAACTCACATTTGGATGATCACATTCAAAAAACTGCTTTTTGAGCCAAAATGCTACAAGAGCGTAGCAGCAGAATGATGCATGTTTTGCAGACAACGTTTGAGGGACCTCCCGATGTCTAAATGAGGCCTGTGATAGCTCATTGGAAAGACCTAGATGTATAGTTTCTATAACTACTTGATTTTTCACAAATGGATCCCTATAAGTCTGTCAAAAGATGGATTGAGTGAAAAAACCTAGGAGGGTCTCATCTACTGATATTAGAGGCAGAAAGGTGAATTTTGACTGATTTTTGCCTTTTTGGGGGACCAAAACACCTCCTTTTGATCTGAAAATTTGAGTAGTTTCCCTAGAATTTAGTATATCCAAAAAAGTAACTTTCATGAGCTGAGGATGCTCCTAGCACCCATGGCAGTGCCTAGAATTAGGGCCAAAAAACACAAAAAACAAAATCATGTCAAAATTTGCTCAATTTTGGCGAGCAATCCCTTTATGGGTTCTTAGAAGCATGAAAGGAAGCTAAGGCCAAGATTTTAAGCCTAGATATGCCTTTTTCCCCTTTTTTCACCGGGTGCCTCCTTCGAGCAGTTTTGAGCCTTTCTTGAGCAAGTTTGAGTTTTCTTCGGGAAAATTGGTTCAATTTCTTGTAGTGCCCGGTCATCTTCCTTTGCAAACCCAAGTCTCTGTTTTCTTTCTCTAATTTATCCTCCAAATTCTTGTTGACTCTTTCAGGCCATGATTCTTTATCATTTTCTATTTCTTGGGCAAGCAATTGTGTGAGAGGATAAGATCGAACAAGGGCTACTTCTTCTTCCTTCTGTTTCTCCAAAGCTTTCCTAAGACCCATAGTCCTAGGCCTTTTTCTTACTGGCTGCTCTTCTTCCTTGGTATCATCAAACTCACCCATATACTCTTCAAGCTTGACTTGTGTTTTGTATGCTTCCCTTTGGTATTTGAATGCTCGGGCCTCATAAATTTCCATTTTCCCACTCATTTGTTTATTTTGCATTTGTGGAAAATGTATGAGGTCATTTGACCTTTCTAGATCAGTTTCTAAGTCATGGATTTGGGCTTCTCTATTTTGCAAAAGTGACTCAAGAATTCTAGCTTCATCATCTCTAGCATCACTGTCTATTTGTATGATATCAAACTCCCTTTCTTTTTCATGACTACTTTCCTGTTGCTCAAATTTTTCTTTACCCTTACTTTGGATAGACTTCTTAGCTCTTCTTCTTTTTGGAAATTCAACAATACTCTTCTTAGGCAGTTTGCCTCTACTTATTAGCACCCTAGTGACAATAGTAGTCACTACTGGAGTGATCTTCTTCTTTGCAGATCTGGTGTTTTTAGCCTTTGGTGCTTTTGGAGAATGAATCATGGCCCCTTGCCTAGGAGAGGTAGCAAGCACATGTTCTTGGCTGTGTGGAGGAGAAGAGAGAGGAGGTTTTATCTCTAGCACTTGTTCAACTTGATCCTTTACACTTCTGCCTCCATCATCACCTTCTTTGTTTCCCTGTTCATTGTTTTCCTTACTGTTTTGAGTTTTTTTAGGGCTGCCAACTTCATCACCCTTTTCTGTTGTTTGAATGCCTTTACTGCTTTTCTGTGGACTGTCTTGTTTACCCTCCTTATTGTCTTGAATTTGTTGAGGGTTGCCTTCATTAGGACTATCTTCATTATCATTTTGCATGTTGTCACCTCCCTAACTATTCTCCTTAGACTCTATGTGTGGGCTACCATTATGGTCACCACTTTGCTGGGAGGCACTTTTTTCACTATCTCTACTGCTCTACTAATTGTCACTTTGTCTTTCATCATTGCTTTGAACCTCTTCCCTTTGTTCCTCATCACTACTAGCTTGCTGCTCTTCATCATCACTACCCTGTTTGGAATCTTCACTGTTCCCTTGCTCATTTTCACTGCTCTGTTTAGGGCTACTTTGCTCTTCATCCTCACCAATTTGTTGAGTGCCATTGACTTCCTTATCCTTTGGTGAGCTTTCTTCACCATCAATAGTATACTCATGGTTGCTGCCTTGTGGTTTGCCACTTGGTTCATGCTCACTATTTTGCTTAGTATCACTAGTGTTGAGGTATAAAATGTATCTTTTTAACACCTATTTATCTCACATGAATTATCAATCCAGGAACGACTTTTTATTTCAAGATTGTACTCTGAATGAGGCAGCAATTTATCCAAGAGTAATGCCTTGTAATATGTATTACAGTGTTCTAAATGCAAGAGTAAATGGATGCTTGAAAAATAAATCTAATTACAACAACATAAACTCAAATGCTCTGAAATCCAACTACTCTCTCAGCAAACATCAATCAAGGATACAGTAGCAATAACTCATTCCTCTATAAATTGATGCAATTGAAATCAAACTAGAACAAGGCAATCAATCTAGGAACTTGGAAGCAATAACCAATGTTCTCTACAGTTGACAGTCCTGCTTTAAAGCAATCAAAGGGAAATTTAAATTGAACTAACTATTGTTGAAAGTAAACAAAGAAGAACTCTTATTAAAAGAAATAAGTATAAATGAACAACAATCTATAATTGAATGGTTATGTGCATAAATAGAAAACTGTAACAATGTAAATAGACAATATTTCTGCAATCTGAAGCTAATGAATCAGAAATGATCAGCACTCTAAAATGAACAGTAGTCAAACGAAACAAAAAATGGAATGGAACATCAAATGCCGAAAAGCGAAGCATAACAAGATAAGTAATTCGAGGATTAAGATTCTTGTTAAATTGGGAAGGAATGGCAACGCAATCCATTATAATAAAACAGTAAAATATTAAGCATGGAATTATGAATTAATTAATATATAACCAATATCACTTCCATGAATCCAAGGATGATCTAAGTAATGCAATATGCTGTCTCAATTAACCCACACTGTAAGAAATAAGATTCAGATCACACGATAATGAAATAACTCACAAATAGAATGAAAAATACATAAAGACAGTAAGATGATAAACAACTAATGAAATGAACTTACAGTAACATGCATGTATCAAATCTATCACACGCTACAAGAATCGGAAATATAACACAAAGGAGCAGTTCATGCTGCCAGGGGTCGGGCCCTTAACCACCAGCAGGGACTGCTCAAGCTACTTCAGATGATGCGAATGGAACAACAACTTCAATTAATCATTAAACTGGAGCAGCATTACAATGGAATCGTGCTTTTTAATAACACAGCTTTTGATTAAGTTTACAATTCACAAAAGCAACAACCACCCCCTCTCCTTTACAAACGTCTCCTTTTATAACCAAAGAGAGGATAAATTAAATAGTAAATAGGATCTCTCATAACAATATTGGATTGTTCCCAACCAATTGATCAACAAGAAAATATATTTCCATCCATATTTCAACAAGAGCAAGTCGAATTTGGATTTGCAGCTGAGATAATTTTGAGGACGGCCGCAACAGAAAATCTAAGAAAATCGTGCTCAAATAACCTTGTTTTTCTCTCAATACAGGCTGAATTTGGGCAAACCATTACTGAGAAAGTTAATTTGGTCTGTTCTAGACAAAACCCATGTTCCGAATTTTCCAGATTCTTCTTCATTTGCCCAAAATCTCAACCGAAAAACTGTCACTTCTTATTCCAGCAAATTTCTGAGTTGGAATATTTGATGATGATTTGGAGATCAAATCTGCAATATTGAAAATATATTGGAGGCTAAAATTGTGAGTTTTGGTACAAAATATATTAATAAACCATCATTGATAAAATTATGCATAATAATCATCAATTTATTAAAAATAAAGGAGAAGAAATAATATTCATCCATAAGAGCATAAATCATTATAAAATGGATTTATATGATAAGTTATAATAAATGATATGATAAATAAGAGTAAAAATGGATGAAATAAGTGTTAAAAAGTGGTCGTATTCACGGCCCAACATACCCCCAAACTGAATATATTGCATGTCCTCATGCAACCCAGAGCTGAATATATTGCATGTCTTCATGCAACCCAAAGAAAAAAAAAACCCATGTGTTAACCAAGCAGAAAATTTTCCCTCAAATAATGAATATTCAATTTTAGCAATCTTGATGAAGGCATAACAATTTTTACAGTTGACGTTCAACTATATGTATATGAAGTTGCAGAAAAATGTGACATAAGTAACAGCAAACTTCATTAACCATTTTCTCAAAAATCAGATCGTTTTGATGCACAGATCATGAGATATAAACAAAATGGTTGTAGGTGATAGTGCATAATTTTTGAAATTTTATGAACTAATTTAGCATGAAATTATCTGGGTTTGTGTATTTTAATGATACCTCTTTGTTATCCATAAATCACAAGAATTCAGTTCATAGTTTTAAAGATATATGAAAATCAATTTCTGCACTGTATAAAAATGAAATTGTATGCCTTAAACGAGAAAGAAAGTAGAAAACATCCATCATGTGTAGCAATTCCTCCCCCAAACTGAAGAATTAGCATGTCCTCATGCAATGCTAGAAAACAAAGAGAGGTGGTTGCTACAATCTGTTGAAATCGATGCTTGGTATAAAACAACATGGAATAAGGGAGGTGTTGAGAATGAATAAGAATATCAATGGATGATAAAGAATATTACTGACATGGTCATAAGAAATAAATGAAGGAAATCAACACTCCCCCAAACTGAAAGATGAGACGTGTCTAAAAAAATGGGAAGTGGTAAAGATGTGGAATGAATGATGATAAATAATGCTCAATGGATTTTCATGAAATTCTCATAAATTCATAATAAATCAGAAAATTATGCTATTTTGCCTCAGGTGTTACCTCCGAAAAAATGTGGAAGGACATGTAGGGACTGGCCTTTGTTGAAGCTGATGTAGGCTGAGCAGATATTGAAAGTGATGCAAAAGGTGGAAGCCATGCAAGCACATCATGTCTGAAGAATTGTGCGTGTTCGTGAGCCTTTGTTGTTAGTTGCAATAGTGTGGTCGTGCTGCGAATAGAATTTCCCCCATACTTGTTGTTCTCCTGTAAACAAATCACAATTATGTATGAAATTTTCTTGAATCCACAGTTTTAGTTTGGAATGGAAACATATAAGATGCATGAAAAAATGTTCAAGCAGAAAAAATTCTGTAAAAATGTAGTATCAATATTGTGGCAAATCAGCGAAATAGAAGAGTAGCGTACTATACAGCAATTGTACAACATGGAAAGGCATACATACTTATGATATGATCAACAAATTATCGCATTACTGAAATCAATGCATATTTTGAAATCGTGAGTAGATATGGAAATGTTTATGTAATGATTCGAAAATAAGGGAAAATGACAGCTGATGTGAAAAAAGTACTTATGCGGTCATTATCCACATAAACCATTATGATCGATTTATAAATAAATTTCATGCATAAGAGGTTCCGAACAAAGGGTTTAGGAGCATACTCTCATTTGATATTAGATAAAGATATAAGAAAAGGGTTTATCATTACTATTGATTTGTAAAAAATATGACTCCAATACCATCAGCAGAGCTCTGTTGCCCACAGGTGTCTATAACCTTGAAAAAGTTGCTTTCTCACCCTTGGAACCATTATCCTTTATTTATGCCTAGGGAAGTGCTGTGTGATGTCATGATGGAGGCCACTGTGCTGGCTTGGGAACCAGATGAATCACAATGTCATTCACCAAGAAGGAGTGAAAGGTGGGCAGGCCGATTCGTGATGAGACCTCCTGTTCCAAGGAATTTTTATTTTTCTGAGTTGTCCATTGGATCATATCCCTGGTGTGGTGGCCATAATGGGAATTCCACTTCACTGCTCCCTTATGATCATGGTAGGCTGGCTCTTGATGAGACCCCCTATCCTCCATCTGCCATATCATAGAATTGTTAGTAATCATATAGAGATTTTTCTTTTTCTTTTTCTTTACATATAGCACTTCCCTATTTATATATAAAGGGTGGCTCAACACTCCTTAAGAGTAGGGATGGTGGAAGAAGTCTGAACATCTCAATAGAGAAAATATGCCCTTATTCTTATTCAATGAAATAAAAATCAAAGAGAGTTATGAGAATTTAGGGAAGAACCAACATGATAAAGATAACCGATCATATTAATTTTAGTGAAAATAAAGACAACAAAGTGATATAGATGGTTGTGTCCTTTCCTTTTCTTATCACTACAAAACAATTTCTTAAAAATTACAGTTTCTCTTGATTTGTTGATTCCAGTAACCTCTAATTTTTGTGTCCTTGCATAAATTGCAAGTTTGCCTTTCAAAGAGTCACAAGGAAAATTCACAAAATCCTCAAAACGTTGTTCACAAACAAGAAAAAAATCACCAAAAAGTGTTGCTCCTTTGAAATGAACAACAAAAAACAACTGCGAAAATGTTGTTCCTTTCGAAAGGAATGAAGAAAACACGTTGGAAGAAACCCCCGTTGTTCCTTTTGAAAGGAACAACAAAAACACGCAGCAAGAATGTTGTTCTTTTTGAAAGGAACAACAAAAATAATCAACGGAAATGTTGTTCCTTTTGGAAGGAACAACAAAAATAAACACACAAACACACTGATTCTTAAGAGGAATGACTGTTGTTCTTTAAGAGGAACAACATGGAAAATAAAGGCACACAAAAAAGTAGGGAACAACAAAGAAAATGCATTCAAAAATTGTTGTAGGGAACAGCGAAGGAAAAAAAAATAGAGGAAAGAACAAAGCTAATGTGCAATCCATTGTCAAGCAAATCAAATCAAATAGAAAGGAAAATTTATGTACAAGTTTCAAGAAAAAATATTTTTTTACAGAATTGGTACTGCCGAAGAATTTCCTTCTGCAATTGAAACTTGCATGGTGGGGTCCTTATTGTTCAATTTCCACTGGAGCGGAAACTACAATTTGAAGAGATCAACACCTGAAACACAAAAACATAAAAGAAATAAGAAAAGAAACAACACTTTATTAAGTTACAACAGCTATGATGTTATTTCCTAAGGGAATATCAATCTGTTAATGGAAAAAAAAAATGATCTTTTTGAAAAATGTTTTGGCAGCAATGACATGAATCTTCAAATAGAAACCAATTCTTCATTTCTTTTTGTTATGAATCTGTTAGATAATGAATTGGATAAAATGACCTTGTTTCACTAAAATTTCTCTCAAGAACCGTTCGTCCATAAATTGACTTTTTTTGTTCTGCTAAGAACTGCAAAAAACGAGTATCTACCTGCAATAAAACATTAAATCATGGAGAAAGAGAGGTGTGCGGGCTCCCCTAATCCAAGAATTATGAAAAAAATTAACAATTAGTTACTTTGTAGAACAAATCCACGGACAAAGTAAAATTAATTTATTACCTGCGGGAGAGCAATGGCCAATAATGCTAACCAGCAATGTTTCAATCATAACTTCTTTGTTTTTCATCCAATTTGAGTGATTCAAAATCCAAATGAGAGCTAATTCAAAGGTTTATCTCCAATAGAAATAGATTTTAAAAATTCAATGTTATGATATGTCAAATTGCTTAGAACAACCTGCATAATAGAGTCATTTTCGATTTCCTAGCTTAGACCAACAATTGATATTTCACGCATAAATTTTTCGTTTGATGGCATATTGAACCGATTCAAATTGGATATTAAATTAAATTTATTTATTGATCTCCAATATAAACAGGTTTTAAAGACAAGAATAATTGATGGGTCAAATACGTTAATGAACAGCTGAGAAAACAAATTTTCAAGAGTGTTGATTTATGATAGGCAGTCAGTATTTTGGTCATAAATTCCTGATATCAAAATTGAGTGATTCAAGTTTCATTGTAAACTATATTCATAGAAGAATCTACCTTAGAAATTGTTTTAAAAAATATAGTCATTTAGGCCTCCAAAACCTGACTGTCCCATCTCTGTTCCTGAGCTGCCTACTAGACACCTTGTCAATGTTTTGGTTCTAACGTTTTCGTTTCAAATCCAAATTAAATGATTCAAATTGGGTTGGTAATTATACATCAAGGGCTACTTAGAATAGAAACAGGTTTTTAAAATTTTCACTTTTGGTCCCCCAAAACATGACTATCCCAACTGTGTTTTCAGAAATTTCATCAAGCCCGCAAGCCAAAAAAAATGATATTCAATAAATTTTTCCATATTGATGATAAAAATGAATATAAGTGTTTGTAGAATTTGAAATATAATTTATCTACATACACAAATAATTTAGAATATTTATCATCAATGTTGATTTCACAGCGTGTTTTAACAAAGAAACAATTATTTTTACAAAAATAAAAAAATGTGTTTGTTGCAAAATGTTCCATACAAAAGATGTACATTTATAGGTACAATGGTGTGACTCGTTTCATATTCCAAGGTCACTTAGACTCCATTGTGACTTTCGCATTCCACACCTACCCATGTAGGATTAGGTGTTCCAAATGCTTTATTTCCTTATTTATTTTATTTTCTCCACTATCCTACTTCTTTAAGAATCGAATATGTTTATGTATACATTCTACTACATTTGGCGCAAATTCCGACACTTGGTTCCGACGCTTTTGACCAAATGTCGGAAATTTCTACTACATTTGGCGCAAATTCCGACACTTGGTTCCGACGCTTTTGACCAAATTTCGGAAATTTCCCCAATTTTTTTCCATCCCGCCCGAAACCGTCGCTATACCGACGTTTATAGAAAGGTGTCGTATTACCGACACTTAGAAAAGTGTCGCCATTGCGACGTTTGGAGGAAGACGTCGCACTGGCGACACTATGGCCCAACACGTCACTATTGCGACGACTACAAGTGCGACACAATGTCTAAGTGTCGTAATTGCGACGTTTGGAGGCCTTCGTTGCAATAGCGACGCCTTTTCCGCCGTCGGTATAACGACACTTATATGCGCGCTAAAATACAAAAACGAAACTTATATGCACGCTACATAAAAATGATTTTATTGTTTCGTATCCGTCGCAATAGCTATATTAACGTCTGATATCACACGCGCATCCGCCCTCGGCTCTTGCAGAACAGCATTCGCCCTCAGCTCTTGCAGAACAGAATTTGCCCTCAGCATTCGCCCTCAGCGTTCGCCCTCATCTCTTGCAGAACATAATTTTCCCTCAGCATTCGCCCTCAGCGTTCGCCCTCAGCTCTTGCAGAACAACATTCACCCTCAACTCTTGCAAAATGGTAAGTTCTTACTGCAGGCCCTTCCTCCTATAGTAGGGTTGACTCTATTTGGGTTTTTTTGGTCAATTCCATTGGATTGTGTTAGGTTGTAGGGTTCTCTCTAGATGTCAAGAATCAAGATTCAATACCCTCTATTATCTTCATCACCCAATACAAGATTTAAAATTTTCCCAAAGAAATGCTTATTAATTTGGCAGCCATTATTTCTCCCTGCTTTAAAAACCCTACATTTAAATGAAAACAAGCATTGCATTTCAACTACAAAAATCTATTAGTGTTCAAATGTACATGTGTGTTACATTAACGTCTGATATCACGCGTGCATTCACCCTCCGCTCTCCCGAGCTCTGCGGCACGCATTCGCCCTCGCCCCAAAGATTCGCCCTCAGCTCTTGCAGAATAGCATTGGCCCTCAGCTCTTGCAAAATGGTAAGTTCTTACTGCAGGCCCTTCCTCCTATAGAGGGTTGACCCTACAGCCTAACCAAATAGCTCCACTTGAGAAAACTTTTCATAATCTTGGGGCTGGATATACTGCAGAGCAAACAATTTTAGTTATCATTCGTGCTCCAATATATTAATATACTTTTTACATTGAACTGAAGATAGGGAAACAAGCAAATGCTAGCCATCATACAATTCTTTGACATAAGAGTTTTGAGTGACATACTTGAAAAAAGAACTCATCGACTGATATTTATAATCATTTGAGTTATTCAAGTTAAACACAATGTCAAGAATCAAGATTCAATACCCTCTATTATCTTCATCGCCCAATACAAGATTTAAATTTTTCCCAAAGAAACGCTTATTAAATTGGCAGCCATTATTTCTCCCTGCTTTAAAAACCCTACATTTAAATGAAAACAAGCATTTCATTTCAACTACAAAAATATATTAGTGTTCAAGTGTACATGTGTGCATCACTTGTGTAGGGTATTCTTTTCCACTTTCACATTATCCAAGAATGTGTGCAGTATAGTTCATATTTTTTGTGATTTAGATTATCTTGAAAAAGGAAAGGTAAATTATTTCCCATGGAAAAAGAAGGTTTTCCCCTTTTACTACTGGAAATGGTACAAAAAAGTTCCATTTATACCCGAAACTCCTATGAAACAGGAACCAAATAAAGGCCATGTCCTCAATGGACATCATTTGGCTTTGAAAATGGACATTGCACCGTGTTGTTTCTTATATTACAGCACGATAGTTTCTTAGGTCATTTCTTGTTTCTTGAGATGAAAAACAACCAAAGAAATCGTGAAGATCCTTTTAAGAAATAAATGACCATTTCTCAATCATATCTCAACTATTTTTTATTTTATTCAGTGGTTGCTTACTTTGAGAGAATTTTGACACTTTTATAAGGAATATAACATAAAAACACATGGGAAGGAATTGATGATGTAGATGACCTTTAGTTGTTGTCAATTAAGAATTGATAATACACGATGCATGTTCTGTACTACAAACTAGATTCCTTCCTGGAGTTAGGACACAGAGTATTGAATCAAAGTTGTAGTTTCTAACTTCTTGTATTGGTTCATCAATCTTGAAATTCATACATTGCATGTCTTCATTGCTTCATGTTTTAATAATTTGCATCATATCATACAATAGGAAATTAGGAATTATGATTATTATTACTTTATGGATCTGTTAAGTTACTTTTAAGTTTGCATGGTTTAGTGTGAAATTATTCTAGTCCCCAAACACATATAATAAAGGAATTATAACGTGATTTCAAACATTAAATATCAATAAAATCGTTTAAAGGATATTGAAAGGAAAAAGGTGATGGAAGATAGAAAGTGCCTTACTTAAATGCTCTAAGGATTTTTCAATAGTTGCTCCAAAAGCTTCACTTGAAGGCCCTTCAAGATCGTCTCCAACAATGCTATACCATCATCTTCAACAATGTTGCTCCAAAAATGTCCTCAAGGTCTTCACAACAAGTTTACTAGAAATTTCTCCAACAATATATTCAATAAGGTCTTCATTGTCAACTCGTCTCTTGTTTGGGTGCCTTAATGTGCAATGACATGTTTCCAGGACTGAATACAATGCAAGGCATATTTGAAACTCTAACTTTGTCGTCCGGTGTCTTATTAGAAATTATTTCAGTTTTCATTTTGTGTTTTTAAGTTAGATATTGTTTTCAAGTTTTTACATTTATAATTTTATTTCAATGTGGCAGACTGATGAGAGCAGTGCAGGAACAACCCAGAGACGGGATGATCGCGAAAAGAGGCCAGCGGAAGAACATGTAAAGTGCCAGCATTGCTCTATCTTCAGGTATTTTAGTTATTTACATAATTGAAATAATATTAATTTTGTTCAAATATGCAGACACCTAGCCATGGTACGCCCGATGATTCCCTCTTTGAGGAAGAGCTTTCTTCATCCCTATCTCCAGTGTTCTTGTTGCAAAAAAAGGCACGAGATGCAAGGTCAGAATTTAATACTTTGATAGACGCGCCTCAAACACCTGAAACAGAAGAGAAGATAAAACAAATTATGAGCCAGCTAGAAAGATATCAGGTAATAATAAAAAGTCAAAAGGATATTTTTTTTGTTCTGCATGAGATGAATTGTGATAGTTTGATTTTTAATTTTTACATTGACTAAACTAAAAAAAAGTTCTTTTGTATGTAGCATTTACTGGCACTTGCTGAAACCGGTGTTGGTGGTAGTGGGACACAAGGGCAAGAGATTGCCCAACAACCCTCTTGTACACCTTCTACTCCTTTAGGTGCCAGGCAAGAAACACACCCTGCCCAAGAAGACACCCAGCCAACCGCTGAACGTGTTGGCAATGATGAGGCTGATATGGCCAACTACATTATTGTGTTTCCTGGAGCTACACGTGTCAGCTCCACAGGGACCATTAATGGCACGTTGTTGGTGAACGATGAAGGTGTCCCTATAAAGTATGTACAACTCCCAGGTAAATTTTAATATTTTAACTATTTCATGTACTTTATCTAAAACATATTTATCACGATTTTTATTTTTAAATTAATGATAATATCTTTCTTTTTTTCCTGTGTAGGAAACAATGAGTTCTACAGGTATCTGGAGAGCCATGTGTTGGTAATTTTTGGCCCAACCATACGCACAGGGTGGAATTCCCAGAGTTCCAACCTGAAAAAGAACTTCTAGATTATCTAGAAACCCTTTTTGGGGTCGGCATATTTGACAGAACAGCGGTGGCTCAGGTTGCCGGCAAATATTTGAAATATACCAGGGACACCTATAGGACGCAATTGCAATTTAACCCTAGATATGAGCGTCCTCTCACAATTCCAGAGAGTGAGTGGAGAGCACTCATCCATGACGGAAAAGAGAAAAGGGCAAAGAAAGAAGGAAAAATGCCAACTGGACCCGCAAGGTAAATTACAACTTTAATTCAATAGCTTTAATTTTCTCTATGTCTAAAATAAAAGTGTGCTACGTCATATCCGACTTTAATCTTTTGATGCTAGGTTGCCTAGCACCTCAAAGGCAACCAAAGCTAGGATTGAAAAAAGGGCCATCACAAGCTAGGCCAGGGCGGCTACTTGAAATTGGCCGCAAGAATTGTAATTAAGTAGCTAAACATCTTATAATTAATTGTATCGCCTTCCAACGTTTTTGTAATCCGATCAAATATGATTAAAAATACACAGACATATGTAATGTAGGGTGATGACTTCGGAACAGAAACAACAGAGGAAGATAAAAATATCGCTTTCCATTTCGGTTATCAAGCCGTAGTTGAACGTCGCATAAGCTTGGGGCAGGTCCCAAGATCCAGAATGCCTGATAAGGTAAAACATTAACCTTTCAATATGTTTGTTTTCATCCATAAATTTAATGTCTAACAACTTTGTTTAAATCAGGGGAGCAACACTACCGACGACACAAATAACCCAGTTTTAGAGCCAAATGTAGATGATCCTCATGTGCAACCTGATCATTGTAGTAGGGACCAAGCCGACAATGCTACTATCAGTGAGGGCCGTGACGGTAATTAATTTCCACTTATAATTTTTTCTAATTATACCTTGATGGTTGTCCTTATAACTTTTTTTGTTTAAATGACAGAGAATGTTTCCCTTGAGGATCTTACCAACAGAGAGGAAGACAGGGCAACAGTCCCAATGGCGACAACTGGTGCACTAGGTAAATAATCTCATTGCAATTTTTTATATTAATATTACCGAACTAGTTCAATGATATTTAAAAACTGATAATTAAAATTTAATATTATCTATTTTTGTAGGCGATGCCCCGTCACTGGATGAGACCAGACATCATGACAACGCAACTAGGTCAGCGGCGACAACTGGTGCACCAGGTAAATAATCTCATTGCAAATTTTTTTATTAATATTACCGAACTAGTTCAATGATATTTAAAAACTGACAATTAAAATTTAATATTATCTGTTTTTGTAGGCGATGCCCCGTCACTGGATGAGACCAGACATCGTGACTACGCAACTAGGTCAACGACGACAACTGGTGCACCAGGTAAATAATCTCATTGCAATTTTTTTTATTAATATTACCGAACTAGTTCAATGATATTTAAAAAAAGACAATTAAAATTTAATATTATCTGTTTTTGTAGGCGATGCCCCGTCACTGGATGAGACCAGACATCGTGACTACGCAACTAGGTCAGCGGCGACAACTGGTGCACCAGGTAAATAATCTCATTGCAATTTTTTTTTATTAATATTACCGAACTAGTTCAATGATATTTAAAAACCGACAATTAAAATTTAATATTATCTGTTTTTGTAGGCGATGCCCCGTCACTGGATGAGACCAGACATCGTGACTACGCAACTAGGTCAGCGGCGACAACTGATGCACCAGGTAAATAATCTCATTGCAATTTTTTTTATTAATATTACCGAACTAGTTCAATGATATTTAAAAACTGACAATTAAAATTTAATATTATCTGTTTTTGTAGGCGATGCCCCGTCACCGGATGAGACCAGACATCGTGACTACACAACTAGGTCAGCGCTGACAACTGGTGCACCAGGTAAATAATCTTATTGCAATTTTTTTTATTAATATTACCGAACTAGTTCAATGATATTTAAAAACTGACAATTAAAATTTAATATTATCTGTTTTTGTAGGCGATGCCTCGTCACTGGATGAGACCAGACATCGTGACTACGCAACTAGGTCAGCGGCGACAACTGGTGCACCAGGTAAATAATCTCATTGCAATTTTTTTTTTATTAATATTACCGAACTAGTTCAATGATATTTAAAAACTGAGAATTAAAATTTAATATTATCTATTTTTGTAGGCGATGCCCCGTCACTGGATGAGACCAGACATCGTGACTACGCAACTAGGTCAGCAGTGCGGGTCGAAAGGCACGAAACAGGAGTAGAGCATGATGATATTGATGATGTAATTAGGAGCTTTAAAAATAGGAAGAAGAAAAATAAAATTCGATAATGTAAAATATTGTATTATTATAAGACAAACGTTACCAATGACCATACTTGGAACGTTTTTTGCGTTATATAAAAAACTCATTTATCATACTATTTTTATGTCAAGCATTAATTGCAATGTTTCCTTGCGTACTTTTTGTTGAATTGTTTTTTTATTAGTTATTGAACATTTTTTTTTATGCTCATGAAAGTAAAAAATGAAATATAGATTGGGTATTGGGGAATTGAGAGTGATGTGAGGGGGGGGGAGGGGCCATAAGAGCTTCCACCTTCACGTGGTTGGCCCTGTTTAGTAGAGAATAATTTATTGGAGCAATTTAATCTTGGAGCAAACCTCCCTCGATCCAGCGTAGCAACAAAAAAGTCACCGTTGACTTAGTTGCTACTCTTTCAGATCATGGGAGGCTTGTTCCAAGTTCATGCGACTCCAATAAATTGTTCTTGAAACGAAGAGGAGCTTATTCAGGTATGTTTTGACATTTTCAACATATGTTCTAATATTATCATAAGAATGCATCTTAGAGTAAAAAATACTACATCAATTACTTGTATTTATTGTATAGATAATGATGGATTTTAATTGACTTGGCAGTGCAGGTACAAATCCTCTTGCATCATGAGCAATACAACTTGTCAACCAGGGTCATGTCCAGGATATTTTTTCTTGTGCACTTGACTAGGTTCGTAATGTCACATTTTGTAAGTTCCTTTACAGTTCATAATTCAATATTAAGCTTGTTCATGATTATTATCTAGGTTTTTCGTATGTGTTTTTTCATCTATTTGATTGTAAGCAACTCTGCATGTTTCCTGTTGTTCACTATGATTTCTCCCATTACCACTCCCAGGATGAATCCGACTTTATTGTTACATAGGTTACTTTATTGTTACTATGATTTCTCCATTTACGATTTCATAGGTTACATCATGTAAAGTTGTCAATCTCGTGTTGGTGATGAGCTTTAGTTCTCCAGATTTGGGGCTTTTCTGATATTTTCTCCCTCATGTCATTCCTGCATCACCTCGTTGTTTGAGCATGCCAATTTTCTACCACTTGTACCAATTGGCACACGTCAATCTCTGAGTGGTGCCACATTTCACCTATTTTCAGTGAGAGTTTAGGGTTTCTCTAACATAGCTTCAGAAATCCGATTCAGTGCCTGCTTGAATATCGTCACATAATACTCATGGTTTGGATTGATGAGCATGTTCCGAATGGTTGGTTGATTCATAAGAACCACCCATATAGTCATCTTGAGATATTTTAGAAGTTTTCTCGGGTTTCCTTTTTCACCGTTTCTAGTGGGTGGGATGGTGTGGGGTGATCCATCAATACTGGTGCTCTTGTAGTAGGAAATTTGTTTTTGGGGATATAAAGGAGCATTTGATGTAGATATCCCATTGGATGCATTCATAGATGGGCACGAGAGGTCTAGAATTTAAATTAAAAATATGCAACCTCTAGCATGGCAACCTGAAGGCTGCGAGAGACACTGGTTAAAGATTGTTTTGTGGTGGCCTTAATATAGCCGTGATTTCTTTCTATTATCTTAATGCAAATATATAGTCCGGTCTCATTAAAATGAGGATTGTGGTTGTATTTATCTTTGGTTGTTTCTCTCTTAATGCTCCAGAAGTTGCCAAAAGTTGCGATAGTTGTTTAGTTTGCCTGTTACAACTTAAAAGCGGTTTTTAGCAATGGGAGTCATGTTTTTTAAGGTTCATACTAATATGAAGATCTTGTAATTCTATATTCAACATAAGAGAAGATGGCCTCTGCTTTGGGCAGTATGACAACAATTGCCACATCTACCTCATTGGGTAACAATGGAAAGGGGAAGAAGTTGGGTGCAATGTTTGATAATTATGGCAGACAATTGTCTTCTCTTTCAGCTTTTTCACCCATTTCCTTTAATCGCTCAAGCAGAAGAGGGACTCTGAGATTACGCGACAGAGAGAAGGTAGTTAATACAAGAGCTATGGAAAAGGAGTTGTACTTCAACAAGGATGGCTCGGTGACAAAAAAATTGCAGGTCAGAGAAAAAATTATGTTTAAAGGAAGGTCCCCTGCACGTGAAACTTCACTGCGGTGGATCTTTCCTTGTCCACTTATATTCGATTTTAATGTGTTATTTTAATTTTTCATGGAGGGTTGTTATTTTAGATGTGTGCTCTAGTTTTCTTTTTAACGTTGTATTAGTTCCCCCTCTTAAATGTCTTAGATTTGGTAGGCATAATTTGAAAACTCAAAGGTGAAAGGAAACATATTTGTTACCCAGTGGTCTAAAAGGAAAGGGTTATGGCCGAGTCAAATTTTATTGTTATTGACAGTGTAATGAAATGTATCTCAATGCTATGGTTTTGGCCTTTTTATTGGTTGAATTAGAGGACCTAGTTGAAAATATTGAGGCCAAGTAGGCTGGTTTTCCTTTTTGCTGATGGTTTGGTGTATCTAATTGAATTAGTTGCCCAAGGTATTTTTGGTTGCAAACTCCTTTTCATTTTTCATACAGTATTGGCCTTGTGGAATACATTTGATTGTGTGGTCTTGTTAGATCTACAACATTTGTAGTTGTTTAGTCTTATGGCCGAGGTGCACTTTTATTATGGAAATAGTTGATGCAATATTGTCATTTAATCTTTACTGCAGGGTAGCATGTTGAGAAGTTTCTTGTGAAACATTTGGTATTGAAAATGACACTTGATCCTATACAGCATCATGCACTTGACTTCAAAATTCATATTCAAAGTGTGCCAGACAATTCTTGCAAAATTTCAAATATTTATGTTGTTTTAAACCATTATCTTTTTCATGTATTGGATGCCGAAAATGTGAAAAAGACTTTGGTATGAAACCAACTGGTGAATAATTTCCAGCAAAACAACCACTTCCAAGACATGATTTAGAAGTAGAACATATGTACTTATGTAGCATAGAAAGATATCCTTCATGTATTGTCAATGTTTGGCTAGGGTTATTTTTGGAGAAAATAACTCCTTATTCCTAGAATAGTGATCTTCAATACAAGTAAATGCCAGAGAAGAGAGATCATCGTGTGATGCAACAAAACTGAAATTGGACCCCTAAGGAGAGTTGGTGTGTCTACAATCACTCTGTCAGCATTTTCCCCTGGTTTACCCCGTTCTTTTCCTCCAGCCTGGGTCTTCATTGACTTCTTCTTTCTTCGGGTTTATTTATCAAATTCGTAGAATTTGATAAATAAATACCATCCACAATGGTTGGAATTTAATTTATATTCCCGACTTTATATTATCTCCAAGCCTTATAACCAGTGTTTAACTTTCGAACACTTTGTATTTATACTCCACGTTTCTTTTTAAATAAATAACTTGTAATGAACTTTCGGCTCTATATTTCACCACCCAGCCTTACAACAATCACGCTCCATACTTATGCTAATTATCTGCCAATCGTTTAATTAAACAATTTCATTATACTCCGGCCCCACCTATATATATCAATAACCAATCAAACACTCGTATCGTACCTGGCTATCCTCCGCACACCTTAGTTAACCTCCGTGCAAGTTCAACGTGCGACCACCGTCCGATGGCCCTTCTCCAAATCAACGACTCTTGGCAATTTCGCTCGGCTTCCAACGTCGGGCTTTAACGTGCGATGGCGTGGGTTAAACGGTTTTTTTCCGGGGTCACTTCGCCACGTGTCGCATTCCCTATGGAATCGCTCGAGAATAGGAAATACCGCCTACTCCGCAAAAGCGGTGCGATATGGGCAACCCGCTTTTGTGATTCCGCTCATGGTTTTGGTAGAGGGCTTGACCACGGGTGCATGTCTGGTTCCGCTATCCTTTTGTTTGTTAACTCATGTCCAATCCTCGGGTCAAGTTCCGAAAGCACAACAATTTTGTCTCTTTATTAAGCGGGATTTTAATATGTGTATTATCAAAGAAAACCAACACAAATTTTATAAGAAAATTGTTCAAAAGTCGAGCCCGCCGGACTTCAAACGGTGATAAACCATAATTCAAACCAAATTCGCGTTCCAAAATAGCCTGCTGACGTCGGCCAATTTTGTGACGCGAAAACCAAATGAATTCCGCCCTAATCTTTTTCGGGTCCGAAGTTGGCTGGCGTACGGAGGGAGAGTTGTGACGCGAATTTCTTATCAAATTTGCCCTAATCTTTTTTGGGTCATTTTCATTGTTCCCCGCCACCCTTTTGACTTTGTAAATAAAACAAATTGCGTCTGCGTCATTTTCATTGTTCCGTGCGCTAGCCAGTCTTCCATGCAACAAAATTCAAAAACCAATTGTTAACGCTTGCTGACCGTTACCTTGCTGAAGAGAATTGAAGCTGAGTATTTCAGGGTTCTTCTGTCATAACCAGCGCCTGTTTAAACACGTTTCATTTCCCGTAAACAGGTATTTATTCCAATTCCCCGCTAAACTCTGTAAAAAATCCCGGTTTTAGTTTTAATTCTGCACTAAGGTCTGAAAAGAAGTTCAGTTTGGTCTTTTTCGTTCCCAGAACTGCAATTATATTCCCAAAACTGGTAATTGTGCCCCTTTTCCACAAAACCCCGAAATTCCATTTCTGAATCCACAAGAACCAGAAATGGAAGTTCCTGTAGCTCTGAATGTCATGCCCATCAATGCCCCTCACAAGGACTTGGATTATTTGCCTTTAGCCGATATGGATTTTCAAATTAAGGACTTGCGTCTTAGTGAGAATCCTCTTCGAATATTTTGCCGCTGCAAAGACAATTATTTGAATGGTTCTGACATCTTTGGACTTTGGGAATCAAATCTTCCTATGTACCTTCTCCCCTCAGTCCATATTTTTCCTGAGTTAATCCATTATTGCTACGCAAAGTATGATCCCAACCAACGAGCAGTTTTATCCCCAAGTCAAAATGTCCTTTTCCCAATAACTGCTCAGTCTATAAATGAAATGCTACAATTCCAACCTGTTCAAGCTCTCACTCCCCTGTCCATGGTTGAATTACTTGAGAAATCTACTAAGTTATCCCATGAAGAGTTAAACCGCCTATGCCAAACCTTCATGTTACCAGAGCATCAGCCTAAAAACCATCCCCCTTATGGTTATGCTTTCTTTACTGATGAGGGTAGAGTTATTTTAGACATGATATCTTCCATAATGGGCTTCAATACTAGTGAGTATGTTGATCACTTAACCCTAGTATTGTTATCCATTTTTACCCCTGGACAGCCTCCTGTTGTCAAGTACGATTTTGCATCTTATATTGCTGACAAAATCCATGATCAGTTCATGAGATTTGAGAATGAGAGAGTATTTAAGTATTCTTCTGTCATATATCATCTCATGATTTACTTTCAGTCAGAAAATTTCCCTTTTTATGTTAAGAAACTTTATGCCAAAGGGAATCCTAGGTCAGTCATCTTTTGGTCTGCCATTACTCACAATTCCTCTGATTCTCCTTATTCCTATAATGAGTTTGTCGACCTTTTTGTTCATCCTGCAACTACCTTGTTGATAGGAGTCTCTCCTCCTAGAATTAACAATGAAATCAAGAAAATCCTTCAGCTCTCAAAGCATTACAAGATAGGTGACTGGTACCTATATCAAAACTACACAGAGATCAGGATATATGGATGTGAATTATGCCCATTCAAACTGCCTAAGTATGTCCCAATGAGACTCTTTGCATTAGAATATTTCAGGCAGATGAATAATTTAGATATAATTCATTTTTGCAATGCAAAGAAAAAGGCTCAACTCAGGATCAAGAGCCAATTAGGTCCCTTCATTTGTAACTCTAGGGAAGCTGGAAAGGAAGCCGAAAGGATTTTAGAAGACTATCTCAGACTACAAAAGAGTTTCTACCGGGTGCCTTATGATCCAAACAACTTTATCTGTGATAGAAGAATGAAAAATAAACGGTCACCATACATCCATCAAAGAATCCCAGAAATAGAACAATATGCTAATATGGATGAATGGACAGAAGGGACATTGGTTGAAAAAGATAGTGAGCAGGTCAATGTTGAAAATGTAATGAAATATCTTGAAAATATACTTGACCTAGAATCTTTTGGACAGGTGCAGGGATCTTCTTTAGCCAGGACTTTACAACAAAATTTGCAGAAGATTAGTACAGTAGCAGTAGAATCTAAAGGAAAAGAAAAGGAGCCTGATATACAAATAATTGAAAAATTCATAATGACAGAGCAACCAGAGACTTCTAAAGAACAAGGTCAAGGACAAATTCCTCCTACTCAGATCAGTGAGCCATAAATTTCTATTTTACAAACTCCTCTGAATATAGAAAAGGGAAAAAAGAGAGAGGCTGAAACAACTACTCCTATTGGTGGCTCTTCTGAACAGCAAGATGTTAAAAGGCAGAAATTAACTCCCCTTCCAGAAGATGAATCATTTCAGGAAATCCCTGATAGCCAAGGAAGAGAAGACAGTCAGCAAACAGATACAGGTAGTGGGACATCCACTAATTTTCAAAAAAAGGGAATACAGAGGCAACAAAGTGCAGAAATATCTTCTTTCAAACCTCCAGTAAAAACTGCCTGGGACATCAAAAGAACATTCACCAATATAAAGGCCAGGAACGATCCACTTAGACTTAAAGTGTACAACCAATATTTGAAGATGGCTCCAAAAAATCAAGAAAGATTGATGTCATCTTATGACATCCAACAGGGTAAGATGTTAATGAGCCATTTGAAGCCCAAGGTGCGGCAGCCTCAGACAGCTGCAGATTACGTTAGGACTAATTTTGAAGTCTTAGTAAAGGATATCCATCCTTTAGATAAAATTGAGCTACACAAGCAAACAGGTGAGATGATTTATTCTACTCTGACGGATAAATCAATGATGACCCATAATTTGCAGGATTCTTTGGATAATACTAATACACAGTTGCAGCTTGAAAAAGCCTCCTCCCAGGCTAAGGATAATAGAATCAAAACTTTAGAAGAAATAATCATTGGTTTGGGTCATAATCCTAAAGATGTGAAAGGTATTGAAGCTTTGATCAAGAGAAAAGATGATGATATTGCAGCTCTAAGAAAACAATTAAAGTTACCGGCCTCAAGACATCCACAGACTGCAGAAATCATCAAACAAAATTTTGAGGAAGAACTAATGGATTTGCTCTTAAAATTGAATGAGCAACTTACTGCAACTGAAAAAGAGCTTGAGAATGCATTAAAAGATAAGTAGGAAAATATTCTAGTATCTACAGCAGGAGTAGTGACAGGTACAACAACAACAGGTCAGCCAGCAGAATTGTCACAGAGCAACATTGCAAATTTGAACACTGATGAATTAACAAAGTCAATGGAAGATATGAACATTCATGCCATAGAGCTTCACAAAACAAAGGAACAATTGGCCACTCTAGAACATAAATATGATCTTTCAAAAATGAGTGTTGTTGATAAAACAAGAGAAGTGAACAAATTAGAAAAAACAGTCAAAGCATTGGAAAAGGATCTCACATTGGAGAAACCTTTAAAAGAAATAAATGAAATTCTTTGGGATAATATCATTCAATCAATAAAGGATGTTTGGTCCTCAATTCAGACAATGGATGAACAGAATAACTTAGTTAAATTGGCTCTGGATGAGATTGAGAGATCAAGACAAGAGTTGGGAAATATGCCAGAAGAGGCCAATAGACTTATACATTTTTTGAATACTCAGACTAAGAATCAACTTGCAGAAATTAGTATTCAAGACAGGATTGGAACAATTATGGAAATAAAGAGAGTTTTTACTAAAAGAACTCTGGTACATAATTTAGAACGAAGGTGCTCAAATATGCAAGAAGAAATCATTGCCTTCAGAGAAAGATTGAATATTTTGTTAAATAGAGGATTGCCCAGTCCTATAGTTGCAGAAGATAAGCTAATGGACCTTGATAGTTATGTTGAAAAATTGGACAAATATGCCGATAATCAAGCTAGTTCTTCAACCAGTTCATCAACAGCAGCATTGCCTACAGGGAAAAACCTTCATGACAGATTGGAGAATTTATTTTATCTTGAGCATGAAGTAAATCATTTGTTCCCAAATCAGCCTGATTTCTTTAGATATACCAAGGTTGATGAAACACTAAGAAATTTGCAAAGGCCCAGAGTGCCAGAAGTTTAATGGTGGGAAGAAATGATGGAAATTTTGTAAAAAATTATCCTTACATACATTTTTGCCTATTTACCACAGTATATCATGATAAAAAGGATAAAAGGATGAACAAAGGTCAAAGAGTATCAGAGCAGTTAAAGAGTATCAGTGAAATGAAATAATCAACATAGAATCACTAAAGAGGACAGTAGCAAGCCAAGATATAGGGCCTGCCTCCAGCACATTCTTAAAAGAAGGAAACAGCACAACATCAGTTATCATTTTTCTTATCTACAAGACAATCTGTCTCTATATTGTTGTAATGACTTCATGGACTATTTTACTTCATATAATATATTAAAAACAACATTTTTTCTCTTGTGAAAAAAAAATGATTAATGTTTATCACTCTGCCTTCAAAACTAGCGATGTTGGTCTATGTTGTTGGTTTATTGATATGGTCTGATGGTCTTCCTCACATGATTAGCGTTTTTCTCTGTTCATGGATTTTGGGTAATTTAATTTGTATTTGGAACAATGGACGTCGGTATTCTATCTGTTGCTTTACTATTCTACATACTGCTATTTCACTTTCTTATAGATGCCTCGGGCATATTTGGATGCTTTCTCTGATTGTCGATAATCTCCATGCGGACCGTTACTGGGTTTAATATCAAGTCCCTGTATGTGACATGGGGTATTTTTCTATCACTGTCTGGGGTGGGACTTCCACATTTCTGGATGGATATTTGGGTTCCAATCTTCAGATGTGAAAATATAATGACTTCATGGACTGTTTTACTTCATATAATATATTCAAAACAACGTTTTTTCTCTTGTGAAAAAAAAATGATTAATGTTTATCACTCTGCCTTCAAAACTAGCGATGCTGGTCTATGTTGTCGGTTTATTGATATGGTCTGATGGTCTTTTTATATTTTGGACATATCACACTCCTCACATGATTAGCGTTTTTCTCTGTTCAAGGATTTTGGGTACTTTAATTTGTATTTGGAACAATGGACGTCGATACTCTATCTGTTGCTTTACTATTCTACATACCGCTATTTCACTTTCTTATAGATGCCTCGGGCATATTTGGATGCTTTCTCAGATTGTCGATAATCTCCATGTGGACCGTTACTGGGTTTTATATCATGTCCCTGTATGTGACATGGGGTATTTTTCTATCATTGTCCGGGGTGGGACTTCCACTTTTCTGGATGGATATTTGGGTTCAAATCTTCAGATGTGAAAATGTAATGACTTCATGTACTGTTTTACTTCATATAATATATTCAAAACAACGTTTTTCCTCTTTTAAAGTTTCATTTTTTTTTTTTAAATTGAACCTTCCGTCGCAATTCCGACGTCTTGTAAGCGTCGGAATTGTGACAGTTTACAGAGGTCGGAAGCGCGACGTTCAAAACGTCATATCACATTTCGTCGTAATTGTGATAGTTTACAGACGTCGGAAGAGCGACGTTCAAAACGTCGGACCACATTTCGTCGTAATTGTGACAGTTTACAGACATCGGAAGAGCGACGTTCAAAACGTTGGACCACATTTCGTCGTAATTGTGACAGTTTACAGACGTCGGAAGAGCGACGTTCAAAACGTCGGACCACATTTCGTCGGAAGTGCGACAGTTTATAGAGGTCGGAAGTGCGACGGATTAGGAGACGTCGGAAGAGTGACGCTTGTTTGGAAGCGACGGAAAAGTGTCGATACTGTGACACTTTTTAGTTGTGTCGGAACTGCGACGGTATGGTAAACCACGGTTTGCCTGCCCTCTAACTGTCGCTCCTGCGACGACAATGTGTCGGAATAGCGACGATTTGGCCGTCGGAATTTCCGCCAAATTCTCTAGTGATAATATTATTTCCAGTGGAACCATTTTAGAAATAAGGCCTCTAGTATGTACATACCCAAATTTGAAAAATGCATGTTGATAAAAATTAGGGTATGAGAAGCCAACTCCCCTTGAAAAGATGGTGCCAAAAATTGTTGAAGCATGGAGTGATGTTGCAAACAAATGATGGAGTGAAACCAAACTTCAATGTATCCCT
>JAXQQM020058529.1:0-24483 GCA_034641835.2 Pinus albicaulis | reverse complement strand
CAACCCAAAAACGTTTTGATAAAATACCCTGGTATAGAAAAACTCCAAGAGGATATCGCACAGGCTCAAGAGGGCTAGAGAAAAGCTCGAAGAAGAGACTGCTCCCAAAAAGAAATACCAATAGTTACAACAACAATTAAAGGACATCAGTGCATCAGAGGCTGAAGCTTTCGATAGATGTCGAAAGGTAGAAGAGAAAGTTGAAAAGGTAAGGAATAGATTAAAAATGGTTAGGAATCAAATGGATACTCTTTGTTCTTTATACACAGATGTCCTAGCATGTAGGTGCCCTACCAAAAATTATGATTTTTTTTTTATTAGAAAGATATTTGTAGTTAAAAATTAAGGATGTTAAGGCAGGAAAACCTATATAATTAGAAACTGTAGGTGATTTTATAAGCTACTGCAAACTCTATGGAGTAAAGGTCCATCGTCTACTCTATGAATTATATTTGCACAATTTTATATTAGCTGGGGAAATGGAGACAAATCCCATCCCTTTTGTGGGTGATATCCAATTTCAAGGATTCATTTCATTTGTTGTTAACCAGTTAAAATGGCTCAAGGCCTATAACACTTTTCAGAGCCAAGAAAATGGTTTAGACCTTTGGGTTAGGGGTGAACCGAAACACCCATTACAATTGTGGGCTAGGAAGAAAAGCTTAATGACAAAGGAGGGTGTGATCCAAACATTGGGACCCATACACAAAGAAATTATCCTGGATGGGTTAGAATATTTTCTATCCATCAGAGACTAGGCCATAGTAGCAGCTAAACTCCAATGGAAGATTTCCAATTGGAATATTCAAGATAGAGAGCCATTCAATTACAAAATTTTTGAGTTAGCTGCCAACCGCCTGGTTATCTATAGTAAGCTCATCTTGAGGGAAGGTGCGTATTGGCTAGGTTGTAGATATCACAGCCCTATTATCTGGTATCCTGTAGCAGACTATAATTCCAAATATGAACTACCTGAAGGATAGACATGGCATATCTTTGAAGCTTTAGCTCCAAATCATGGTTTTATACCTCTTAATGAAAAACCCTCTCCAGCCTATTCTCTAACTACTTTACATGTAAAATATGGTTTTCATGAGGACATGAAAAGGGTAAGAAGGGGGGTGTGTTGAGCATTGGAAAATGTATGAATTCACCATGTATTTCTTTATCTTTTTCCTTTAAACATAACTCTTTTTTATTCTAGAAAGATGATATATTGAAGGATTATGATAGAATTGCAAAGATTAATGTTTATTTTGAAATTGGCTAAAGATTATCTTTTATTATAAATAGGAAACAAATGAAGTGGGAAACCACCATTCAAAAGACAAAGCTAAAGCAAGAGTAACTGTTGTTCCTCTAGCAAAGGGTCGTATCCAGACAAGAAGGATGAAATCAGAACACATAGTTAAAGAAAGGCAAGGAACAACATGGCTACAGCACAAGAAGACGAAGCGTTAGCCAAAAGAGGAAAACATTACGATCGTTGTTCAAAGTTTATCTTTGTTTCTTGTATTGTCTGCCGAGTTGTTATAAAAGGCAACCCCTATATAAATCGGGGGAGGATTATCATTGAAACTTCTTTTGTAATTCTATAATTTCATTGACTCTCAAGATTCAAACAGAGAGCGACTGTTTGTAAACACTGTTATGCATGATTAATACAGGATTTAGTTGCAGTTCCATCATTTGACTCTGGAGTAGCTCAGCGGTGTTTCACTAGAGGCTAAGGGCCCGACCCTAGTGGATCCACTTGCTCTTTTATATTCTTATCTTTCGATTATAGTTGTGTGACGGTTTGCATTTATTTTCATTACAGTTTCAAGTTTAATAGTTTACCGTTTTATTGCTTTATAATCTTGGTGTGTTGTATTGTTGAATTGCGTTTGCCGTTCCTTTCCAATTTAACAATAATCTTGATCCCTGTATAACTTATCTTGTTATAATTTAACAGAGGATTTTTGTTCAGCATCTGCTGTTCCATTCCATTTTCTGTTTTGTTTTGATTGCTGTTCATTTCGGATTGCTGTTGAATATAATTTATTGTTCGAATTCATTAGATAGAGTTTGTTGTTCAATTTCATTAGATATAATTTTCTGTTCATTTATATTGCTATTCAATTCCAGTAAAATAGATCTGCTATTCATTTCAGTTAATTAGTTTACAGTTTATTTCTTAGCTACAAAGAATTTGGTTTTGCCTTTGAGAGCTTGCCTAGTTTACTTTCATTAGCAGCATTAGTGAGTTAGTTCAATTTCCATTTAATTGATTTGGTGTGGAGTATAAGATCATCAACTGTAAAGGACATTGGTTATTTCTACCTACGTTCTCAGATTGATTGTCTTGTTATTATTTGACTTCATTTAAATCAGTTTCTAAAGGAAAGATTCATTACTACTGCATCCTTGACTGATGATTTCTAATTGAATGATTGGATTTCAAAGCATTTAATTTCATGTCATTGTAGTTAGATTTCATTTCCAAGAATTTGTTTACTCTTGTAACTGTAACACTGTACTACATATTGGAAAGCATTACTCTTGGATTGAATTGTAGCCTCAGACTGAGTACACTCTTGAAATAAAAAATCGTACCTAGATTGATAATTAATGTGAGATAAATAGGAGTTAAAAAGACACCTTTTATACCTCAACAACCACTAACCATGAATGACTAGTTTATTCCAATAGTTGTATGTTCCATGCATTCAAGTCAGTTGATTTTGCTAGAAAAAAATGCTAACATCGCACACAATGAAAATAAAAAAATCAACGCCTTCAAGCAAGCTATTTATGCCATTCAAAGCTAAATTAATATTGTCTCTTGGTCACCTTATGCTGAGAATTCCATACTTTTCATACAATAATTAGAAACTCCATTTAGACACTATTGAAGCTGAGAATGTTATTTTACGCAACCTCATCCTTGGAAATAACAGTTTACGTAAGGAAACAGAAGCTCAAACAATACTCCTGGCATTTAAACGTAATTGACGAAGAGTAAATGTTACACTCTCCACTATTCAAAATACATAGTCGACTAGTGAAACCTCATATCGATATGATAAAATTAGTTATTTGTACCATTGAAAATAGATTCTTACCTTTATCCATTGGAAATTTTAAATGTTTGTTGACACATTTCCCTAGAAATAACCACCTATTACTATTTTGTGTTTGATACATGTCATGAAATATCTGAATCGGATTTTTTTATTGTCCCAATGTCTATCCTCTGATTAATAGAAAACATTGCTACCAATAAATATCAATCCTCTTTAACGTATATCAGTATTATGCTATTTCTCTGACCAATGTGCCAGAACTTACGAAACACATTAAAAGGACACTTAATTGAATACTTGATAATGAGTATTTAATTCACAAATGTAATAAGTGACAATAGGTTTCTTGAAGAAATTTGCAATATTATAGATGAATTTTTTTTTTACACTACGAATTAATGTACTTGTTCCTCTCTCTGGACACCCGTTCTCCTACACAAAACTAATTGTTCACACACATTAAAAAGAAACTTAACTTAATATCACATAATATTAATAATAATAAGTACTTAATCCACAAATGTGAAATCACAAATGCACATAATATTCAGAAATGATCCGCAAAAAGAAAATGTTACACATTTTCTATCCAAAATACATGATTTATCAGTCAAAGTTCCTATAGATAAGGGAAAATGAGTTATTTGTATCATTTCAAATGTAATTTTTCCTCACTATACTAGGTATTTCAAATGCTTGCTAACCCATTTTTCTAGAAGTCACCACCTGGTACTATTTTGCATCTGAAACATGGTACAAAAAATTTGTATCAAAGATAACATTGCCATCCATATTTTTTATCATCCCAATGTTTGTCATCCAATTATTAGAAAAAATCAACATTCAATTCACTAACCGTGCATGCCCTCATTCAATGTACTGATGCACAAACAAAATGAGACAGTTGCACAATGTATGAATGCTTCATGTCCTTGTTTCACACATTTGTTCTCACACACAACACTACTTGTTCACACGCATTAAAAAGACACTTAATCTAATATTTCATAATAGTAATAAGTACTCAATCCACAAATGTGAAATCACAATCACAAACACAAACAATATTCTAAAACCTTGAATACTCAAATTCATTATTCCTAGTTTACAAATTTCTATTTCTAGCTGCACCTATTACATTACGAATTAAATTCTTTGTTTCTAGTTAAATTAATTTCGCGTCTACAAAATAAAGTTCCCTTTGCACACCATTTTTCCCACACATTCTCTGTCATCCACACATCCTTCATTCTGCACAAATTCATAGCTCTATCCAAATACTCTCCTACACAGTTAAATATGTAAATTTTTTAAATGGAAAAGGATTTAAAATCAATTCCCGCACATACCCCGCACTCTGGACATCCTTCATTTTGCACAGATTCATGGCTCTTTGCAACTTTTCACCCGCACATGAAACTTTGTAAAAGCTTTAAATGAAAAATATCTTAAAATCAAATAATAAAAGATAAATGCATTAAAAATACATGTCAGAGCATTAAGCAAGAAACACCCCCCTCCCCTATAAAGGAACCACTTAGAGTATCCTGTCAATGTTAGTGTCAGAGCACTCAACGAAAAAATGACCACTCACAAAATGAAACTTTGAATACCTAGATTCATTATTTCTAGTTTACAAACCACCGTTTCTAGTTGTGCCTGTTGAATTACAAATTAATGTTTATGTTCCTAGTTAAATAAATTTTGTGTATACGATCCTCGCTGACATACCCTATCCTACGCACATCCTTCATTCCACACAAAATCATAACTCCATGCAACTTCTCTCTCGCACAACTAAATCTGTAAATGTTTTAAATGAAAAATATTTTAAAATTAATTTCCCGTCTATGGAATAAAATTCCATTTATACCCCTGTTCTCCCAGACATACCTCGTCCTCTGCACATCCTTCACTCCACACATATTCACAACTCTATGCAACGATTCTCCCGTATAGGTAAATCTATAAAAGTTTTCAATGGAAAATATCCTAAAATGAAATAATAAAATATAAACATACTAACCAATAAAACACCCTCCTCCCCCATAAAGGATATGCTCAAAGCATTATTTCAATAACAAAATCAAACCTTGAACAACCATATTCATTATTTCTAGCTTACAAACTTCCCTTTCTAGTTGTGCCTATTACATTCCAAATTAAATTTTTTATTCCTAGTTAAATTAAATTCACATCTACAAAGTGAAGCTCCCTCTGCACCCTTGTTCTCCTGCACATACTCCCTACTTCGCACATCCTTTTTTCCACACAATTTCATAGCTCCATGCAACTAATCTCCTGCACAAAAAAATATGAAATATTTTTAAATGGAAAAGAGTTTAAAATTAATTTTGTGTTTTTGGAATAAAGTCCCCTTTGCACCTTCGTTCTCCTGCATATACCCCATCCTCCACACATTCTTCATTTCGAACAGATTCACAGTTGGATGCAACTCTTGTTCTCTCACACATACCTCTCCTTCACACATCCTTCATAACACATAGATTCACAATTCTATGCAATTGTTCTCTCGGGCTGCTAAATTTTTAAGATAATAAAAGATAAACACAAAAATAGAAGAAACCGCCCTAGTCACGTAAAGGACCTTCTTAGATCATTATGTCAATGTTAGTGTTAGAGTGCTCACTAGAGGAATGACCACTCACAAAATTATCCTTTTTTATTTTAAAATGATTTTTTAAGGATTGAAAAATACCAAAAATAAACCACCCTCCACTAGGGGAAGTATGTCGCATCAAGCCTTACTCAGCCAATGGAAAATTAGAAATAATATTTCAAAACATTGGGAAATTATTTTTGAACTAAAAGGAAAATAAAAATATTCAACATTTTTCAAAAACTTTGATTAAAATAATACAGATTTAACACACTTTGACCATAAAGTGAATCCTGACGAGACAAGAAATAATAATAAAAACCTTAATAATCATAAATATAAGGAACAATATTACAAAATTATTAACAACCACATAATTTTTTAAATTTATATAAAATAAAACTAAACTCGTTGAAATTCCTTCCAGTGAATACTTGAAACATTTTTATAAAAACTATATATCTATTATCTATTTCAACTATATATATCTATTATCTCTTTCAACTATATTATGGGACAACACATTCCATCTCTTTCAATATTTCTAATTATGCAAAAAAATAATAATATCCATGTTAACACGTATGCAAAAATGATAGAAACCCTATATAAAAATATTCCATGTAAACTCATGCATAAATGATAAATATGATATAGAAATGTACACTATTCACCATAATTATTATTTAAAATATTCTCATTAGATAAAGAAAATAGTAAACCAATTGGATAAGGAAAAATATTTTAATTGGACAATTTTTCAATGTAGAACTAAAGTTAATTCATAGGAAGGCCTAAATATTTTAATTGAACAATGTTTCAATTTAAAACCTTCTTAATTCATAAGAAGGTTTACATTGTAATTTGTTAGTTTGCATTTATATATATGATAGGTAGGATATCTATTTATTATTTTGTTTAGGAAATATCTTATTAATATTGTTTTAATTGTAAAAGTTAAATTGGATTAAGGGATCTTTAAGGGATATTACTTAATTGTCAACAATTTTATTACTCTTAGAATTATTATAAAAAAATGTCACAATTATATATATATATATATATATATATATATATATATATATAGTTTTTGTTGACTTTAGTAAAGTTTTTGATATTGTTTTTAAAACAAATTTATGGAAGAAGTTTGATGAGATAGTGGTTCCTTCAAATTGAGGGTTGTTATGATAAGGCTATACAATATTGTTATTGCCAAGTTTAGGATCAATTCAAGGAATTAAATGTAATATTGGAGTCGAGAAAGAGTGTTCCTTATCCCTTACCTTTTTTGTTGTATATATTGATAAGTTAGAAGAGTAGTTGGAAGATGCAATTTGTGTTGGCCTCATGTTCATTGGTATAGTCATAACTCTTCTCCTTTATGTTGAAGATATTGTTCTTTTGGAAGGAGCCCTTACAATCTTGGTAAACAATTAAGAATGCTCCAATATTTTTAATCAAATATGGGTAAGGTTGTTAGTATTGATAAAAGCAAAGTCTTGATAATTAAATCCAAAAATATCAGGAATGATATTTTCATTTATGACAACATCTACTTGGAGGAAGTTCCTTCCTACAAATATATAGGAATTGACATCCATCATAAGTTCAATTAGATTTATATCATTGAGAAAAGGATAAATGGAGGATGGAAGGTTTACTATGGGCTCGAAAAAAATTGTAAGTATGAGAGTGTAGGTTCGCATAGTTTGAATTAATGTCATATGTTGTTGTTACTTCTGAAAAAAATTGGGGAATGCCTTTGAAAAATCCAAATCTTTCGATATGGGGAAAAAATCCTCCTTGAGGATCTTGTCACTCCTATTATTGGATATGGATGTGAGGTTTGGGGTTGCAATTTATCCATAGAGTCATGGAGGAAGATTGAACAAATTCAAAAGTAGTTTATAACCTACAACCTTAAGATTAAAAGAAATACTCCCTACCCTATTGCTCCGATTGAAACAATTTTTTCCCTCATTGAAAGCATAAATATGACTAGGTATATTATGTGTAAGAAGAAGTTATACAAGATGGAAGCTGGGAGGTTTCCTAAAATTTCTTATAACTCTAGCCAAGGCCCCCATCTGTGGCTCAAGTGACGAGGGCATAAGGATGTCCAATCTTGTTTGGACCATTTGGGGGTAAAGGAGGAGATCATCATGTAGAATAAGGATAATATTAAAAATATTATTATTTCCAAATATAAGGAGAAAATGTGGGGCAATAAAGAGTTAGACATAGAAAGGAAATAATGGTATTATAAGGAGGTGATTGACCCCAATATAAAAAACCAAAAATATCTATATGTCTTGATTAGCGTTAAGAAGAAAATGAACATTGCTAAGATAAAAACTAATTCTCATGAGCTTCATAGTGAAATCCAGCATCGGTCAATTCCCAAAATGTCATGGATGAAAGAGTTTATCATGTATGTGACACTAAGTGTGTTGAAGATGAAAGACACTTTCTCTTAGATTGTCCATCTTATACTAACATTTGATTTAATTTTCAAAAAACAAAATCACACTACCAATTTTTTTGACCTTTTAAGCCAACAAAACTATAGTGATTTAGGAATGCTTCTCTCACTTATTTTCAAACATATAAATAAAATGTTACAAAATTTTGATTAATTTCTTACCTTCTTAAAGTTCAATAAATCATATAGATTTTGATAGACATTAATCATCATCATTATTATTGATCTATATTAAAATTTGATTATTGATTATATTATAATCCACTATTAAAATTAAAATTAAAATTAATTATTTTTATTTTTTGAAAATATAATAAAGAGATTTGTTAACGTATAAGCTAAAAAAGACTGATATATTATCAAAATTAGTTTACATAATATTAAAAAATTTAGAATTAAAAAAAAAATGCTTGTTGAGGGTTACTTATCAGTACTTACTCTATGTATTTTGAGTTGATTGAATAATTCCCACATCTCTTTAATTACAACTAAAGCATATGAAATTAACATCTTTGGATGAGAGATCTATTTTTTAAAATGAAAAATAGCTTAAAATTAAATAATAAAAGATAAATGCGCTAGCAATACATGTCAGAGCACGAACCAAGAAACACCCCCCTCCCCTATGAAGGAATTTCTTAGAGTATTATGTCAATGTCGGTGTCAAAGCACTCATCGACAAAATGACCACTCACAAAATGAAACTTTGAATAACTAGATTCGTTCTTTCTAGATTACAAACCGCCATTTCTAGTTGTGCCTATTGCATTACAAATTAATGTTTATGTTCTTAGTTAAATAAATTCTATGTCTATGATCCTTGCCCACATACCCTATCCTACACAAATTCTTAATTTCCAACAAATTCATAACTCGATGCAACTAATCTCCTGCACAACTAAATATTTGAATGTTTTAAATGAAAAAAAATTAAAATTTATTTTGTGTCTATGGAATAAAATTCCCTTTACACCTTTGTTCTCCCACACATACCTTGTCCTCTGCACATCCTTCAACCCACACACATCCACAACTCTATGCAATTGTTCTCCCGTACAGGTAAATCTATAAAAGTTTTAAATGGAAAAGATCCTAAAATGAAATAATAAAATATAAACACACTAACAAAAAAAACCCCTCCTCCCCCATAAACGACCTACTCAGAGCATTATGTCAATGACAAAATGAAACCTTGAATACCCAGATTCATTATTTCTAGTTTACAAACTTCCCTTTCTAGTTATGCCTATTACATTCCAAATTAAAGTTTTTGTTCCTAGTTAAATTAAATTTACATCTACGAAATAAAGCTCCCTCTACACCCTTGTTCTCCCTCACATGCCTCGTACTCCACACATCCTTCATTCCACACAAGTTCATAGCTCTATGCAACTACTCTCTTGCACAACTAATTCTGTAAGAGTTTTAAATGGAAAATAGTTTAAAATTAATTTTCTGTTTCTGGAATAAAGTCCCCTTTGCACTCTCGTTCTCCCGCATATACCCCATCCTACGCAAATTCTTAATTTCGCACAAATTCACATTTGTATGCAACCCTTGTTCTCTCGCACATACCCCTCCTCCACACATCCTTCATTACACATAGATTCACAATTCCATGTAATTGTTCTCCCATGCTGCTAAATATGTAAGATAACAAAAGATAAACACAAAAATAGGAGAAACCCCCTAGTCACATAAAGGACCTTCTTAGATCATTATGTCAATGTCAGTTAGAGCACTCACTAGTGGAATGACCACTTACAAAATTATCTTTTTTATTTTAAAATGATTTTTCAGGGACTGAAAAATACCAAAAATAAACTAGGGAAAGTATGTCGCATCAAGCCTCGCTCAGCCAATGGAAAATTAGAAATAATATTACCAAAAATTAGAAATTTATTTTTGAATTTACAGGAAAATAAAAATATTCAACATTTTTTCAAAAACTTTAATTAAAGTAATACAAATTCAGCACACTTTAACCGTAAGACGAATGCTATAATCCCTAACAAAGCAAAAACTAATAATAAAAACCTAAATAATCATAAATACAAATTACTATCTATATAAAACATTATTACAACATTATTGGCAACCGCACAATGTTTTATATTTATATAAAATAAAACTAAACTCATAGTACTCATATGAAGATAGATATTTAAATTAACCTCCTCCTATAAGTAGATTAACTTTATAGTATTACATAATGTTATGTGAAAACGAAATGTTTTGAGTTCAAATTTGAAATTCCGTGTAAAATGCTGTTGAATACTTGTAACATTTTTCTAAAAAATATATATCCATTTTAACCATATTATGGGACAGCACATTCCATCCCTTCCAAGATTTCTAATTATGTAGAAAATAATAATATCCATGTTAACACGTATGCAAAAATGATAGAAACCGTATATAAAGAAATCCATGTAAACTCATGCATAAATGAAAAATATGATATAGAAATGTACACTATTCAACATAATTATTATTTAAACCCTTGTCATTAGATAAAGAAAGTAGTAAACCCATTGGATAAGGAAAATCATTTTAATTGGACAATTTTTCAATGTAGAACTAAAGTTATTTCATAGGAAGGCCTAAATATTTTAATTGAACATAGTTTTAAACAATTTAAAACTATTTATAGGAAGGCTTAAATATACATAAGAAGGTCCTTCTCTGAAAAAGGAATATCTGTGAATCATGTGCTGCCCCCTAAGTCTCCCTCAACCGATGCTAAATCCAAAGGGATGGAGATTGACAATACCCTGCTCAACCCCTCCATCACTACTCCTGAAAACCTTGAAAGCAATCAGATCAGTCTTATGAATGATGACTCAGAAGGTCTCGAACTAGGAGAACTGGATCTGCCTAGTTTAGAAGATGCCTGCATTCGTCAGGATTTTGATAACATCAACCCTAGTCAGATAGATACTCTGGAGGTTGTGCTATCCAAAGCACAAAAACAAAAAAAACTAGGGATTCAACCAGGAAGCCACTGGGATGGGTTAAATATTATAAAAGAGTCAAAGAAGAGAGGCCAGAAACCAGATTGGCAACGCACCATTATGTTTGGGGAACTTTTGGTGGAGTCAGGTCGATACCCCAAGCTCACGAGATTCTACAAACCCCTTCCCAACGATTCCCCATGAAGCTCGTATCTTGGAATGTAAGAGGGCTGAATAGCCCCAGGAAGTTCAAAATGATCAAAAGGATGATACAGCAAGAAAGACCGTAGCTCATCTTTCTCCAGGAAACTAAATGCAATTCTAAGGTACTAAGAAAAATCCTCTCTAAAGCCTGGCCCAATAGTCATTCTGTGTCAGTCGATGCCTCCGGCTTCTCCGGAGGTTTAGCCATTATATGGGACACGCAAGCTCTTGAGCTTGGGGGTTTCCATGCAGCCCATAATCTCATCCAAGCCTCTTTTCATCTCATAGGAACTAATATCCATGGTCACCTATCTAATGTCTACTTTCCACAAGATTTTGCAAGTAACACTGCGCTTCTGAACACGATGGAAGTTCTCAACTCTAATAGAACTCATCCTCTATGGAGCTTAGGGGGTGATTTCAATATGATCACTAACCTGGAAGAAAAATCTGGAGGGCATATGAGTCTGGACCCGGAAAGTGCTCATTTTAGGGACTTCATTGGCAGAAGTTGGTTGATTGATCTCCCTTTCACCAACAGAATGCACACATGGAATAATAAAAGATCAGGAAATCATCACATTTCTTCCAAACTAGATCGATTCCTTATCTCTGATAACACCATCCACATGGGAGGGGACATCATTGCTTCTATTCTGCCCATTACTGGTTCCGACCATTGGCCTATTTCTCTTCAATGGCAAAGGCCCAATCAACACCTAAAGTGCCCTTTCCGTTTTGAGGCATTCTGGCTTGAACATCCCTCCTTCAAGGATATGGTCCATCACACCTGGAAAAGCTTCATTCCTCCTCAAGGATCCAGGATGTTCCAATTTCAGCGAAAGCTCAGATTTCTAAAATCGCAAATAAAACACTGGAACCATACAGTTTTTGGGAACATTTTCCGGGAAAAGAAAGCCCTCGAACTTAAAATGGCAGAAATCCAACTGGAAATTATCAGCAAAGGACGTTCGGAGAGCCTCAACAGCCAGGAACAAACTTTACAGCAGTAGTTGAATGAAAGATACAAGCAAGAAGAAATCTTCTGGAGACAAAAATCTAGGGTTCGATGGCTTAAGGAGGGTGAGCGGAATACAAAATTCTTCCATCGCTCTACCATACAAAGAAGAATGAACAATCATATCATCCACATCACAAATCAGCAAGGGGAGAAGTTGGAAAATCATGAGGATATGGAGCGGGAATTGCTGGATCATTTCATAAACGTGCACCAGGAACCCTAGTTCTGTCGACAACCAGCTATCGATCAGATCACACATCTCATCCCCAAGTTAATCACGAAAGATCACAATCAGATGCTCCTAAGGCCAATTTCTTTACAGGAAGTCGAAGTGGCTTTAGCACAAACGAAAACTGGCAAGGCGCCTGGACCGGATGGATTCACTTCAAACTTTTTTCATCACTTTTGGGAGCTCATCAAGCTGGAAGTTTGGCAGCTTGTTGAAGAATTGAGAAAGATGCACTGGTTAATTCCTTCCCTCAACGTGACATTCATAGCTCTGGTTCCCAAGGAGGATCAACCGAGTAAGCCTGAAAAATTCCAACCCATTGCTCTATGCAATGTGATCTATAAGCTCATATCAAAGGTCATAGCAAATCGCCTTAGGCCTCTCCTACCCATGCTCATCTCTACAGAGCAAACCGGATCTGTGGAAGGACGACAGATCCTTGATGGGATCATTTTAACTCATGAAGTCATCCATTCATTAAAGATAAGCAAAAAATAAGGTATGCACCTCAAAATCGATCTGTCTAAGGCTTTTGACAAATTAAGTTGGACCTACATTCAGAGAATGCTGGAAGCTTTCGGTTTTAGTCACTTGTGGATAAGATGGGTCATGAACCTCATCTCATACACCTTTTACTCCATTCTGATCAATGGGTTTCCTTCTTCTCCTTTCACTCCTTCCACAGGCCTTAGACAAGGTGACCCTCTATCCCCCTTCCTGTTTGTGCTCATGGCTGAAGGCCTTAGTCGTCTCATCCAAAATGCTACTCGTTCTCAGCTTCTAAGAGGCATCTCTCTCCATGGTCTCCCGCCTACTACCCACCAACAATTTTTGGATGACAATATGCTCTTTGGCCATCCCTCTATACAAGAAGCTTGAGCTTTCAAATCCTTGTTAAAAATCTTTTCTGAAGCTTCGGGTACCTCTGTTAACGCTGCCAAATCTCAAATCTTTTTCTTCAACACCCTAGCAGCCTCTCAAGCTAGCATAGCCTGAATCTTAGGCTTCCCCATAGCCTCCCTCCCCGCCAAATACTTGGGAGCACCCTTAATTGATTCGGCCCTTAAGCACTCCTCTTGGAACATCTTGCTCGAGAAGTTGGAAGCCCACCTTTCCTCCTGGACTTTCAGAGCCCTCAACATGGCTAGTCGGCTTATTCTTATAAAATCCGTCCTTCAGTCAATGCCTCTTTACCTTTTCTCTGTTCTACCTGCTCCCAAGTGGGTCCTTAAGCAAATCAAAGTTTTACAACGCAAATTTCTGTGGGGCTCCTCTAGACAAAATCGGAAATGGGCTCTTGTCAATTGGAACACTGTTTGTACCCCCAAAGAAGCTGGTGGCCTCGGTCTCAGAGACCCTACTCACAACAACATTGTTATGGGAGCCATGATGTGGTGGAAATGGACCTCAAATCCAAACACACCATGGGCAAAACTCTGGAATGCAAAATATGCCAACAACCGGCCTCCTGAAAAACTAATCTGTCTCTCCCCAGAAATCCCTGGTTCTCTTATATGGAATGTCGCCAAACAGCACAGTGTCTTGATCCAACAACACAGTTTCTGGGAAATCCAGAATGGAGGAACTGCCAGATTTTGGATGGATGCCTGGCAACAACAACCAAAACTTTCGGAGATCCTCAATCATCTTCACAGGAACAATGTTAGGTTTCAGCAGGAAGACCGAGTCAATCAACACTGAGGCATGGAGAATATCAATGGCTATAGGCAATGGAAGCAAGTTACTCTCATTGCTCCGAACGCTCAGGATGACATCGCAGCTACCATCAATGCTGAACTTAAACAAAGAAGGATCAGATAGACTGAGGATCTAGATGTTCTGAGATGGGGATATTCCCCTAAGGGGGTTTTTACCACCAAATAAGCTTACTCTCTCCTCCTTGCTTCACCCAACCCTCGCGATCCTATCTGGCAGTGTGTCTGGGCTCCTGGCACATGACCCAAAGTCTCGACCTTTCTCTGGCTCCTTAGTCATAAAAGGATACTCACCTGGGATAACTTGATCAGAAGGGGATTCATTGGGCCATCCCAATGCCCCAATTGCAATCAAAGCACTGAATCTGCTCAGCATCTAATGATTTCTTCCAAACTGGCAAATACACTCTGGGAGAAAGTTTGTTTCCGGTGTCAAAAAGGCAAACCCACCGAAGATTTAATCCAACTCATTCGCAACTGGCCTATGACTCCCTTCTCTAGCGCTCTTCTTAATACTCTGTGGACTCTTATTCCAAGACTCCTATTTTGGACGATTTGGAAGGAACGGAACAAAAGAGTTTTCAGAAATCAGTCCTCGCCTACGGAGACCATCTGGAACACCTTCTGCAGCAACCTTCAAGAGATCCTCTCTCTCATCTCCTGGAAAGAAGAGGACAGTCCATCCAAGCCAAAGGAACGTGCCATATGGGAGAACTGGCAACTCACTATTTATCCTATCTCAACTACTCCTGCCAGAAATAATTTTGAGACTCCTATTAGCTGGAGCCCCCCTCCCTCAGGAGTTGTCAAATTAAACTTTGACGAGGCTTCTAAGGGAAATCCAGGGAGTGATGGTTTCAGAGGCATCTTTAGGGACTCCAAAGGATCTCCTCTTTTTATTTACTTTGGCCATCTTGGATGGGACACTAACAACTCTGCGGAGCTTGAAGGTATTTGGCAAGGTCTCTACTTAGCTCAACGCCACCACCTCTTCCCTCTTATTGTTGAGGGAGATTCTCAGGTGCTCATCAACATAGCTCATCATCTCCTAATAGGTTCCGCTGCTACCAAGATCTCCAATTGCTAGCGCTTAGCTGCTAGACTGGATCTGATGGAAACATAGCTTAAAATTCATAATTCCATGTCCTTTTCCCATATCAGGCGTGATGGCAACAAAGTCGCAGACTTCCTCGCCAATATGGGAGTGGAAAGCTCTGATACCTTCATCCATGGACCACTCAACATCATCAATGAAGAAGCCAAACTTCAGGAATGTAGCACTCTGGTGCAACAGGATGCCACAGTCCCGGATGCGGTTGCCTCCATATCTTGATGGGACTCTTGTCCCTCAGCGCCTCCCGAGGCGGTTCTTCTGGGTAGGCCAACTGGCCTCCCACACTTGCATTAACATTGGCATTTAAGATGCCAACCCACGCCACCTTAATTTCTCTCTCTGGAAACGTCGGTGCAACTTGCCTTTCACTTGTCTTACCTCAGCTCTTGGTATGGCTCGGAGACATTCGCATGATGTTTGTCCTGCTCACTCTGCTACTGTGTTTCACCGGGCCTCTTATCTGTATGCCTGTGCGAAGCCTAGTGAGTGAACGCAGACAGGGCGGAGGTGTGAATTGTTGTGCTGTTTGGAAACCATTCCAGATTTCCATTTCTCGCACAGTCAATATTGCTTCTCAAATTCGCTACACAGTTCTTTCAATCTGCCACAGTCTTTGCTCCTTTTCCTATCTCATTTTCCTTCTCCCTCTGCCATGCCTCGGCTTCGCCATTACATGTGGTGCCGTAGAGGCTCCAGTCGTGGTAGAAATCAACTTTCTCCCTCGTCTCCTGCCTCTGCTTCCTCTTCGGATGATTTTCCTAGTCACCACTCCCCGAATTCTCACGGCTGCAGGGGCAGAACTCATGGCCCTCTCTCTACATCTCCCTCTGCACGTCATCCATCCCCTTCCATCCTACCCCCAGCTCCTTCGGTCCACTCCTCTGCAACCCCCTCCATTCCTTTCCAGCTCTCCTCCCCCCCTCTTCGTCAATCCTCTCAATGCGCAGACTTTACCTTTGATTTCTTGTTTGAACATCCGGTCCTTATAGCTCACGTCACGGTCACGGTATGTGAAGATTCTTCATGTTTGGTGCCTTCTCAGCCTGCTATGCCTGGCCCCTCTATCGCTCTCCACAGCCCCACTGTTCCTTGCTCCGCACCTGCAGATTGCGTTATGGATTCCCGGGCCCATTCAAACTTGGTCCCAAGCGTCTCTATGCAGGACTTGAATATGGACGGAGTGGACACAGACAAGATGCCTTCTTCAGTCGATGACGGGAGATGCAGCGATGAGTTCGGCTATAGAATTGTTGAAGAACTGCCATCATCCACAGATGCACAGTAAGCTGAAGATGCTCCAAAGGTTTTTTGTTTTCCAGGTGCACAGTCTTTATGATATATCTGGTTTTCTAGCTTTCTATCCCTCTGCTTGCAGAGTGGCATGTTACTTTTTTGAAATATTTGATGAACAATTTGAATGTAACGTCAGTTTCCCTTTCGAGGGCGACGATTTTAAATCTAAATTGACTGGTTTCCCCTCGGTGGGTAGTCCAAACTATGAATTTTCTTGCCGTCAGACCCTGTGCTCAGGCTTCCATAGCTGAGACAGAGGCAACCCTGTACTTTTATGTTAAATATTAATAGATTTAGTATTACTTAGAAAATATATATATACATAAGAAGGTTTACATTGCAATTTTTTAGTTTGCTTGGTATAAAAATATGATAGGAAATCTATTTATTATTAGTTTAGTTTAGGAAATATCTTATTAATATTGTTTTAATTGTAAAAGTTAAATTGGATTTAAGAGACATATGTGAACTATATTATTACTCTTAGAAGTATTATAAAAAATGTTACAATAATAAAATTATATATATGTTTGGTTGACTTTAGTAAAGCTTTTGATATTGCTTTTAAAATAAAGTTATGGAAGAAGTTTGAAGAGATAACGGTTCTGCTCAAGTTGAGAGTTGTTATGACAAGGTTATACAATAATGTTATTGCCAAGTTTAAGATCAATTGAAGAAATTAAATGTAATATTGGAGTCAAGAAAGGGTGTTCCTTATACCCTACCCTTTTTGTCGTATACATTGATAAGTTAGAAGAGTAGTTGGAAGATGCAAGTTGTGTTGGCCTCATGCTCATTGGTATAGTCAAAACTCTTCCCCTTTATGATAAAGATATTGTGCTTTTGGAAGGAGCCATTACAATCTTGGTAAACAATTAAGAATGCTCTAAGATTTTCACTCTAATATGGGTAAGGTTTCTAATATTGATAAAACTAAAGTCTTGATAATTAAATTAAAAAAGATCACCCATGATATTTTCATTTATGACAACATCTACTTCGAGGAAGTTCCTTCCTACAAATATCTAGGAATTGTCATCCATCATGAGTTCAATTGAAATTATATCATTGAGAAAAAGATAAATGGAGGATGGAAGGTTTACTATGGGTTTGAAAAAAATGGTCAGTCTGAGAGTGTAGGTTTTCACAATTTGAATTCATGTCATCTGTTGCTGTTACTTCTGAAAAAAACTAGGGAATGCTTTTGAAACATCAAAATCTTTCTATATGGGAAAAAAACTCCTCCTTGAGGCTCTTGTCACTCCTATTATTGTATATGGATGTGAGGTTTGTGGTTGCAATCTATCCATAGAGTCATGGAGGAAGATTGAAAAAATTCAAAAGCAGTTTATAACCTACAACCTTAAGATTAAAGGAAAAGCTCTCTACCCTATTGTCATGATTGAAGCAAGTTTTTCCCTCATTGAAAGCATAAATATGACTAGGTATCTTAAGTGTAAGAAGAATTTATACAAGATGGAAGCCAGGAGGCTTCCTAAAATTGCTTCTAACTCTAGCCAAGGCCCCCATTTGTGGCTCAAGTGAGGAGGGCATAAGGATGTCTAATATTGTTTGGACCATTTGGGGGTAAAGGAGGATATCATCATGTAGAATAAGGATAATATTAAAAATATTATTATTTCCAAATATAAGGAGAAATTGTGGGGCGATAAAGAGTTAGACATAAAAAGGAAATAAAGATATTATAAGGAGGTGATTGACCCCAATATCAAAAACCAAAAATATCTATATGCCTTGACTAATGTCAAGAAGAAAATGAATATTGCTAAGATAAAAAATAATTCTCATGAGCTTCATAGTGAAATTCAACATTGGTCAATTCCCAAAATGCCATGGATGACAGAGTATGTCATGTATACGACACTAAGAGGGTTGAATATGAAAAACAATTTCTCTTAGATTGTCCATTTTATTAACATTGGATTTAATTTTTGAAATATTTTTCACACTATCAACTTTTTTTACTTTTTAAGCCAACAGAACTATGATGATTTAGGAACACTTCTCTCACTTATTTTCGAGCATATAAATAAAATGTTACAAAATTTTAATTAATCTCTTACCTTCTTAAAGTTTAATAAACCATATAGATTCTTATAAGTGTTAATGATCATCATTATTGTTAATTTCTATTAAAATTTTATTATTAATTATATTATAATCCTATAATAAAAAATAAAAATAGAAAACATTATTTTTATTTTTTGAAAATATAATAAAGAGATTTGTTAACATATAAACTATGAAACTGATGTATTATAAAATTGCTTTACACCATATTAAAAAAATAAATGTTTGTATAAAAAGATTTAGGATTAAAAAAGTAAATGTTTGTTGAGAGCTTTTGGTTTGAGGGTTAATTATAACGATGCCATTGCTTAATCTTTTTGAGTTGATTGAACAATTCCCACATTTTTAATTACAACTAAAGCATATGTAATTAACATCTTTGGATGAGACATTGAGAGTTCCCAGTAAAACCCAAATTCAATTTTTACGATGGGGCATTGATATCTCACAGTAGGGGACCATGGACCTGATGAGCAAGCAGGATGGGGAAACTTGTTATCTATTCCAGCTGAGAGGCGTTGTCTTCTTCCTGGTATGTAGTCGAGATTTCCTTTCAACAATGAATTGATAAAGATGTTTAGTTATTCCTTGGTCTGCGCTCCAGCCTTTAGCTTTAGCGTCTTTAGATGATAGGAGGGGTACTGTAATCGGGTATTCTGGTTTAGTTTCTGATGGGATGGCTAGAGTGCTGCTATTAGAATGGTCAGGGTCTTGTACCATGATGTTTTGGTGTTTTATCCTCGTCCCACATTGTATCCTGGAGGACACTTTGGTGCAATTTGTATTTTTCAAAGGTTGAAAAGCTGTATTTTCTGGGTTTAGGGGGTAATGAGAGGATACTGTTAATGGGGTTTGATGAGACCTCATTAGAATTGTCCTGGAATAGATTCTTGTGGTCAATATGGAAGAATTTTATCTGGGATAAGTTGTGAACTTCATCGTTTGTTATTCACGAAGCCAGAAGTCTGGGGGGAGTTAAAATATTATCGTATGTTAAAGGTGGTGGAATACTTGAAACTGATTCTTAGGTGGTGGTTTGTCTATTAGAACCTTTATGGAATGGAGTGTTCTCATCGACAATATCACCGAGGATTGATGGCCAATATGCAGGCCTACAGACTTGGGTCTTACTATGGTTGTTGCAGGTGCTGGTAGGTGGCTTCTGGACTTGGCTTCTCTGAATCGGAGGAGGGGTTTTCCGACAGGGCTGTGCCGAAATTCTGTTTTTTGAATTCTGACACCGGGCGAGGATGAGAATCATCCCGTCCGGTCACAGGAGATAGTGGGCGGTGTGGTATATCACTGGTACGTGCTGGTAGGGACCTGTCTGGGATTTTTACCATTTTTTTTCTTCTTCTGGTCATGCATGAGGAGGTTGCCTTTGGTAGGATAGGCTACATGGGTTGATGGCAAGGTTATCGGTTGACACCTTTAATTGATGAAGTAAATGTGGCACACAGGCCTATCTATCAAAGTACTGAACCAGCCACCTTGTGATTATGAAATGATTAAAATTATCTGGGGTTGATAGGAAAAGGACATATACCTGATCACGATGATTTACACGTCGAGGTGGGCATCGGCCAAAGGAGTGGAGTTTTAATTTATGACATGTGGCGAGTGGGGTGGTGTGATTTGGGTGGATGACATGGCACTTGTTTCCATTGATGTGGGGTACTCTCCATAGTGATGTGGAATTGCGAGACCCCCTTTGCTCTTTGAAGTGGGTACTGCGGTATTATCTGAAGTCCGCTTAATATTTTTCAACAGTTGGAAAGAATAATTTATAATTTTAATCTCTGGGAAGTTTGCTAGAATTTTTAAGGCTGTGGAGACTGTGACGTGTGTGCGACGTGGACAGAAATAAGAGGTCGGTGCTCCTCAGAGGGGTGGGTCATGAAAGCAAATGGATTTGTCCGAGTTTATTATGGACCATGATGCGGCATTCAACGACGAGGCTCTCATACATCCTGTACAGTTGGCCGAGAAGGAATGTGGGGTGGGTTTAGTGTGGTCTTCAGACCCTGTGGATAACTTCGACGCAGATTTGATCTCAGGGACATTACCACTAGTATCAGTATCAGGATTAGATCATAAGCTGAGAAAGGTGCCTAAGGCTTTCAAACCCTCGGATTAATGTTGTCTCTTGACGTTTGGCACAGACGTTTTGTGGGAGCGGGTCGTGACACTATCCAGAAGGGCTGTTATAGGAAGGTGGCAGTTTGAAAGATACTGTAAAACAGACAAAATGGAGTGGTTGTTAAAGAGATGGGAAGATCTTATTGGTTACAGTCCTAAGGTGAGCAGGCTCCAGGCGGGGTGGTTCTGCTTTGTTTTGAAGAAGGATGAAGATGTTAATGTAGTTCTGGGTCAGACGTGGGTGCTTGGTAGGAGTTTTATGGCACTCCACTGGTGGGACGCTAGTTTTCATCCGATTACAAATGCGCCGGTGAATCATGTAATGTGGGTCAGGTTGCATGGGCTGCCCCTGATTTTTTGGAATTTTAGAGCTTTAAAGGCGATCGGGGATTGTATAGGGACTTGCAGATACGCTGACCCAAAGAGCCACGAGGCCTTTGATAAGCATATAGCCTGGGTGTTAGTTGAGATCCTATTCGCTGGAGGCCTGCCAGCGGAGATAAAACTTCTGTGGGATGGAGCGGTGCATAGTCAGCCGCTAGATTATTGGAATATTCCTTTTCGGTGCTTCCTGTGTCATGAGACTGGTCATATTAGAAGGAACTGTTCGGCATGGAAAAGGATGGGTCGACGGCCAAAGGAAGATCTGTCTTTTTCGGAGTGGTCGACTGTTGACAATTTCCCCCCTTTGGCTGACAGAAAGTCGACGGGTAAGAAAATTTTTCCCTCATCTAGTATCATTATTTTGGATACTTGTAATCATGATGATAGGGTTCAGTGTAATTTTTTAGAAGGGGTTCGTGCATTGAAAGCTACAGATAATGATCAACTAGGATATTGAACTGTGCATAAGATGAGTAAGGATTTAGAGATTTAGGTGTTGTCTGGCGAAAAGGGTATGTTGTTGGGTGGGTCTTTAACCCAGAGTCCTGTCATTTTAGATGTTGCTTTGTTTGAAGGGGAGCGAGACTCCAACCACTTATCCCCTATGCTGACACTAAACAAACCAGTGATACCAAATGGATCCCTGGTGTCTTGTTCCAGACCCAGAATTTTTATCCTGGGTGAGGGGGGTTTTTGTGGTCCGACCTCCAAGAATTTGACTAATTTGGGGGAACATGATGGGAGACTCTTGGTGGGGGATCTCTTGCTTGAGGTGCCTATTGTGGAGGGTGATTCGCCAAGGAACTCTATGGCGACCGACATTGAATTTTTGCTAGCAAATCCAGAGGCCGGTTTAGTACCTCTAACCGTAAACCCTGATTTTTCCCCGTCACGCATTCTTGTCAGTCCTCCTTCCCGCAAAAATGTCACCATTCGAAGAGGAAGGGGGAAACAGAAAAAAATATCCAATATTTTTCCTGAGTCAGGTCAAAATGCTGATAACTTCCATGACGTTACTGTGGCATAGGCTATTGGGTGGGTTCTTAGAGAGATTACTCCCGCTGACGATGTGTCTTGATGAAGATGGTCTCTCTGAACATTAGGGGTCTGGGGGGGCATGCAAAATTTCTGTCCCTTAGGAATTTTTTGTTAAGTATTAAGCCTGATATTTTTTTGGCTCAAGAAACCATGTCTGATGCGGTTCGTGCTTCTGCTTTTTTGCGACCTCTGTTTCCATATTGGTCCCTGGTGATGACTGACGCAGTCAGATTATCAGGGGGTTGTGCGGTGATGTGGAATCCCAGTATTTTTGCGCTTTCTGCGTATGGTTTCCTGGGAGGCATCATTCTAACCGATTTTTGTTGGGGTTTCAAACCCCGAATTCACATCATAAATATCTATGCTCCGTATTCTAACAAGTTGAACTTCTGGCAACATTTGGAGCACTGTGGGTTTTTTCTGTTGAGAAACCTCATCTTGGCAGGGGATTACAATTTCTCTTTTTCTCCTGATGAAATTTGGGGCGAAAAAGGGCGGATAGATCCTCATGACAGGGACATTAAGGAATTGCTGATAAACTCGGATCTAATTGATATTCCGATGATCACAAATAGTCCAACATGGATCAATGGGAGGAAAGGTTCGGATTTTATTGGGAAGCGAATTGATATAATCTTGATCAGTATGGATTTTAGACTGGCTATCAGGAACCTGGATGCGGAGATTGAAGACCTTACGATTTCTGATCATAGACCACTGCTCTTGGTCTGGGACCTAGAGGAGAAGGTGTATGGTTATCCTTTTAAATTCAACAGATTGTGGCTGGAAGATGAAGATTTTATTAAGCTGGTGCAGGGGTATTTGGTAGCACATTATAGAAGCCCGGGTATATCAGCCTTTGAACACCTCACAAATACTTTAAATGGACTAAAAAAGGAGGTCTGCGGGTGGGATCGTAGGAAGAAAAGGGTTTTCAGGCAGAGAGCCAGACATATAATTGCAGAAAGGGCGAGAATATACTCTGAGGTGGCAGATGGTATTCAAAATGACAACTATTGGGAGGACCTGAAAAATTTGGAGGCAGAATACAGGAATATTCTTCTAAAAGAAGAGGCAGATTGGAGATTAAAAAGTAGGGTTGTATGGCTAAAGGCGGGTGATAAAAATTCCAAAATTTTCCATAAGTTCGCCTCGGGTAGAAGGCGGGATAATGCTATCTGGGAAATTAAAGAAAGGGGTGACACTCTATACAGGAACTCTGAGATTAAAAAAGCGATTGTTGAATATTTTCAAACTCTATATGCAAAAAGAGATACAGTATTGGTCGAGGACCACATGGAAATGATAGCAGAATATCCATTGATGTTTAATGAGGCAGACAACAGGAGGCTCATGGAACCAGTGACATGCGAAGAGGTAAGGGGTATCCTAAGCTCATTCTCAGCTGACAAAAGCCCGGGTCCAGATGGCTGGACTCCGGAATTCTTTATACACTTTATTGATGACTTCATTCAGGATCTAATGGAGATGGTGGAGGATGTGAGGGTTACAGGGTAGATCCAGGGGGCTGTAAATTCTACTTTCATTGTACTTATTCCAAAAATATCGGGGAAGCTAGGCTTTGATGATTACCGACCTATTTCACTATGCAACACACTTTATAAGATAATATCCAAAGTCATAGCATAGAGAATGAAAGGAAATATATCTAGGTTTATTTCTTCGGAACAATCTAGATTTATTAAGGATAGGAGTATACATGATGCAGTTGGTGTTGGGGTTCCCATGTTTTGGCCAGATTGGCAAGACCAAAAGATGAGACAACATCAGAACCACTTTTGGGCCCTAGGATCTAGCCCTCCTGGACCCGGAGAGGGATCTCTCCAAATAGAGCAAAGAATGATGTATCCTTGAAGCTCAAAATAAGATGTTAGGCTAGTTATGAAGCACAAAGAGGGGTTTTAAATGATTTGGTTGAAGGGTTGCTGGGTTGATTCATGAGATCACAGACTGGGAAAGCAATGGGAGAAAAGGGACAAGGCAGCAGGACCTTCAGCAAGGAGGATGGGCCAAGACCGTGCCATCCATTGGGCTATGGAGTCATGATAAGAAAATTACTTGCATCCACTAGCCAAGGCTTCCAAAGGGCAAGTCATCTATACTAAAGGATCTT
>JAXQQM020067307.1:0-71507 GCA_034641835.2 Pinus albicaulis | reverse complement strand
CAAGGCTATCCTGCGGGCCAACAAGGGCCATCGTACGGTCTGCAAGGACAGTATTACAGCCCTTCTGGTCAACCTGTTCAGCCTCAGCCGTGGTACCAACTAGGACCGTTCTATGGTCCTGGGGGGAAAATCCATCCTTCTCCACCAATGCAACCGTAGTATCTTGTTGTTTCTAATGTTGCATATCAGCCGGGACCATCCTATGGTTCTGCTTCAGGTCAAACCGGATTCCAGCAACCACCTGGCCCTGTTCCTCCACCAGGCCAACCGTCCCATCTAGCACAACCTAGTGTTCTGCCTCCAGGCCAACCGGCCCATCCGGTACAACCTGGGGCTCCTTGACAGCCAGGTCAGCCTGTGCAACTGGCACAGCCTGTCTATCCGGGTCAGCCTGTTCATTCAGGGCAACCCTCTCAGTCAGGTCCACCTATTCACTCAGGGCAGCCCGCTCATTCCATTAACCCTGCCCAACAGCCGATTCATTCGATGCCGCAGCCGAATCAACAGCTGCGCCCTAATTATCAGGCTCCGCAAGGTTCCACTTTTCAGCAGCCGACTCATCCTCAGGGCGGTTATTATCCTCATGGTCAATCTCAACCGAATTATAACCACCCCAGAGACTCTCAGTATTATCCTCCTCCACCCGGTTCTACCTACACGCAGCAGCCAAATCCAAATGTTGCTTATACTGGGCCGACGTATAATCAGGGTTCGTACTATGGTTATCAAGCCCCACACACTGGTTACCAGCATCCAAATCAGTCTGGTTATACGACCTACACCCCCTACGGTCAGAATCCTAGGGGACAGAACCCATGGGGGCAAGGATATTCACAACCATTGTGGAGTATGGGTACCGGTCCTCACCCCGGGCCTGGCATGCCGGTCAATCCGCCATTGCCATTCCTGGCCACCTTGGAGTTGGCGGATGTTTCAAAATTGACCAATGATCCGATTTTACATAATCTGTATTGGCCTCCGGTTCCCACCAAGATACCAGGTGATTGCCCCAAGTTTGAGGGAAAAGCTGGAGAGGACCCCCAGGCGCATGTGATGATGTATCATCTTTGGTGTTCGTCTAACTCTTGGGTCGACGATTCGATTCGTCTGCGCCTCTTCCAGCGTACTTTAACTAGAGCTGCTACTAAGTGGTACATCGAGTTATCCCATGGTATCTTCCAAGATTTCAACTCTTTATCCATGGCTTTTCTCACGCACTTTCAGTTACCGGTTCGTTATGAAGCCGAGACGCACCTCCTGACTTCTCTGAAGTAGGATAAAGCCACTCACATTTCTGATCACATTCATGAGTGGCGGCGCCATCGTAGACTGATAAAGTTTCACATACCTGATCAGATACTAACTCACTGGTTCACCACCTCCTTCGTGAATAAAATCACCCAAGATATTGCGATGGGAGCGTGTGTGACGGAGGAATAAGCCATTGCGCGCGCCCAATATCTGGATCTTGTGTATTCTCAGTCTGGCACGCTTTATGATATATTGCCTGATGCCCCACGGTTCGGAACCTCTAAGGCTCCACCTACCCCTGCGGTGGATGGTGTCATTGGTTCTGTCTCTCAGAATTCGAAGAAATCTTCGAATGGGAAGCAGAAGTCTAATTCTTCCAACAATGCTCCTGCTAATCCTGCCCCATCCGATTCTAGCAAAACCGCAGAGGTGAATGCCGTTCAGGCCAATCCTACGGAGAAAACTTCCAAGGGGAAAAATAAGGGCAAAGGAAAATCTAAATCTGATGCCCCAAAGCCAGAATCTAAATCTCGTACTGAGGATGGTTCTCAGCGTAAACCGAAGTACCCCTACCTCCTTTGCAAAGGAGACCATTATACTAAGGATTTTCCAAGACGATCAGAAGTTAGTCAACTTCTCAAGGGCTCAAAAGGGACTCCGGCAGTACTTAAAGAGCCATTCTCATCTCAACAGACCCAGATGGTTGAACAGCCGTCACCATCTGCACCATTTGGGTCCCAGGTTTTCATGATGAAGGTTGCTGCACCTATCTCTGTCGCTACGCGTTCGAAGGATTACAACGAATCGTTGTAGGCACCCGGGAAGGTAGTTGCGGATGGACCGCCTCCCCTACCTGTCTCCGGTTCGTTGGAAATCGAGAAGCCTACTCCTGAACCTGTTGTGAAGCCACCTTCTAAAGGTGTTCTTCGGAGATCTTCGTATAATCCAAATGCTCGTGCTGCTCAACACGACAACATTGTTGAGGATTTGGCACAAGCACCTTCTACTATGTCCGCACTCGAAGTTCTTCAAATTTGTCCTTCACAACGGAAGGATTTACTGTCTGCAATTGGTGGTATTGATCCCGCCGATTCAAGTCTTCTCACCTTCGATTTAGAGAATTTCACTCCCCGACTTCCACATCAAATCACTCTTGTTATTCAAGTTGGGATTAACAGTCTGAACATCCATAGGGCCGTGGTGGATGAAGGTGCTTCTACCTGCGTTATGTCATCCGCTTGCTGGAAGGCCATTGGCTCTCCAGCCCTCGCATCCTCTCCCAATGCCCTCGAGGCATTTGATGGTCGGGAATCCAAACCCCTGGGTGTTTTCGAGAGTTTAGTGATCACTTTACAGGGGAAGACTGTCAACGTGGAAGTAGAAGTGGTTGACGCCAAGCTCAAATACAATATACTTCTTGGCCGCAGCTGGACTCATGCCATGCTCTACGTGTCGTCCACCGTCTTTCGACTTCTTAAGTTCCCCCACGAGGGCAAAATTGTCATGGTGGACCAGTTGTCCTTCTTCACCTCCACCTCCGAGAACAACGTGCCATACGTGGATCAGATTCTGAATCCCCCCGATAGTGTAGGACCTGGTCTCTTCAAAGACCCCGTTCTCATGGGTATCTTTCCCGCACCACCACCACACACCGCTCAAGTTAACATGATTTCCAGGTCCGATGACCCCTGGCTTATTCCTACGCCTGAGCAGGTGTTTGAGTTTGGAGAATCAATGCCCTTGACTCAAGTAGAGATTAGCTACTGTGAAATTGTTGCCACATCTGATCCTGCACCTCCTCAGCATGCTCCTTTGAGCATGGCTCTCGACGTTTACTCTCAATCCCCCTGGCTTGGTCAGGCCGATTCACCTAATCCTCTCAAAGAGACTTTTCCTTCCGATGAAGCCATCATTGAAACTATGTCTCTTGAGGAGCTGCCTTGGGGCGATGGACATCATCGCTCCTCCTTTATGCCTAGCTTGGGGGAAATGACTGACTGTCTGGAGCGCTATGCTTCTCAGGTTCCTACCCCTCCTCTTCAAACGCCCATCTTGACGCATGAGGTTTTTTCGGAAGGTAACCTGAGTAACATCACTCAAACCATCCCAATCAACATCTCTGTTAAACCGGGGGTCATTGAGAATATTCACGTGGGAGTGACTTGTTCTCCCAACAAGATTCAAGTCTATACTAATCTTTTTAAAGAATTTAGAGATGTGTTCGCCTGGTCCTACGAGGAAATTCTGGGGATTGATCCTAGTATTGTAGTGCATCAGATTCCAACCTACCCTGGTGCGAAGCCCGTGCGCCAACGCTTACGCCCCATGCATCCTCGGAAAGCCGCTGCAATTAAGGCATAAGTTGAAAAACTTCTGAACGCGGGTTTTATTTATCCTATCCCCCTCACAGGATGGGTATCTAACATTGTCCCTGTCGATAAAAAGCAGGGTACTATTAGGGTCTGTGTTGATTACCGTGACATCAATCGCGCCTGTCCAAAAGATAACTATCCCACTCTGTTCATAGACCAGATTATCGACGAATGTGCCAGAATTGAGATTTATTCCTTGATGGACAGTTTCCCAGGGTATAATCAGATCAATATTGCACCTGTGGATCAACACAAGACTACGTTCATCTGTCCGTGGGGTAATTTCTCATATAAAAAGCTCCCGTTCGGCTTGAAGAACGTTGGAGCTACTTTTCAGCGTGTGATGTCTTATGCTTTCCATGACATTCGCCATATCGTTCATCCTTATCTGGACGACTTGCCAGCTCATTCAGCTAGGCGAGAGGATCACCCTGAACACCTCCGCCAGATTTTCCTTCGCTGTAGGCGCTACAATATTAGGCTCAATCCTCATAAGTGCGTCTTCGGCGTGGATTCTGGTCGTCTTTTGGGATTCATAGTCTCCAAAGACGGAATTTTCCTTGACCCTTTAAAAGTCGAGGCTATCATCAACCTCCCATCACCCTCCTCGTTATATCAGTTGCAGAGTCTGCGGGGAAAAGCGAACTTCCTTCGACGCTTTATCCCGAACTACGTTGAGGTGGCCAAAGGATTTACGCGCCTATTAAAGCAGAATGTTCCCTTCCGTTGGGATGAAATTGCTCAACAATCCTTTTAGAAGCTAAAGACATTATTGGTTAATGCTCCTTTGCTTCGTCCTCCGGACTATCATCGTGATTTCAATTTGTATCTCGTCGTCGCGTTTAGCACCATTGCTATGGTTCTGGTGCATGATGATGATGATGGTAATGAACATGTCGTTTATTATCTATCACGGAATCTTCTCGATACAGAAACGCGCTATGCTCATGTCGAGAAGTTGGCTTTAGCCGCCGTACACGCTGTGCAGCGTTTTCGCCATTACATCCTGCTGCGCACGATAACAGTGGATTCGGATTGCAACCCCATGACATATATTCTCTCTAGGCAATTGCTGGGGGGAAAATACTCCAAATGGATCGTTATCCTGCAGGAGTTTGACTTAGATTTCACCACTGCTAAGTCAACCAAATCACTTGTTTTCACGGATCTTATATGCTCACTCCCGATAGACTCCACTCCTTCACTTTCCGAGGATCATATCCCGGATGAAACTCTTTTCCTCATCAGTACTCGTGACCCTTGGTATGGTGACATAATCGTGTATCTTCAGACCTCCACATTTCAGTCTGAGTTGACTAAAGATGCCCGACGTCGAATTCAGCATCAGTCTCAACCCTACTGCATCGTAGGAGATACTTTATATCGTGTTGGAGTAGATTCGGTGCTCCGCCGGTGCCTTACCTTGGAAGAGGCTGAAAAGGCCCTCAATGACTGCCAGAGTGGCGCCTGTGGTGGACATATGTCCGGATATGCTACTGCTCAAAATATTTTGCGAGCAGGATACTTCTAGCCGTCAATATTCAAAGACTGTATTACAGCAGTTCGAAAATGTCACGCGTGCCAGGTGTTTCAGTGCAAGATGCACGCGCCACCTCTTCCTTTGCATCTTGTTGTTACCATTGGCCCGTTTGCGAAATGGGGCATGGATTTTATGACATGTAACCCTCATTCGGCCGGGGGGCATGCGTATATAATCGTAGCTGTCGAATACTTCACCAAGTGGGCCGAAGCGATGCCTACACTTGCGGCCGACGGTAAAACAGCTGCTTAATTCATCTTCAACCACATCATCACACGTTTCGGGGTTCCTCAGGCCATCGTTACTGACCATGGTACTCATTTCCGAGATTATATGATGACCGAGCTGACATCGAGGTTGGGCTTATGCCACGATAGCTCAACGCCATATTACCCTCAGGAAAATGGCCAGGTTGAAGCAGTGAACAAGGTTTTGGTCACGATGCTTCAACGAATAGTTGGGATTCATAAATCAAATTGGCACCTTCAATTGTTCTCAACTCTTTGGGCTTACCGAACGTCTGCTAAGAGTGCGACTGGGTTCACACCATTTCAACTGGTGTATGGTCTAGAAGCAACTCTTCCGGTTGAATGCGAGATTGCTTCTTTGAAATTAGTTGTAGAACTTCTACCCAACACTTCTGTTGAAGAAGAGCATCTCATGTATCTGGAACGGCTAGATGAAACCCGCCGCTTAGCTGCCTTAATCATTGAGGCACAAAAGAAGCGGGTCAAAGCTCAATTCGATCAATCGGTTTCACCACGTTCCTTCGTTGAAGGGGACCTTGTCCTCCTGTATGATCAAGCACATGATAATCTTGGGGCGGGAAAGTTCCAACCCATGTGGCATGGGCCCTATATAGTTAAACGGGGATTAAAGAATGGGGCCTACGAGCTTATAGATTATGAAGGAGTTCCGCTGGCGCAACCTAGAAATGGGCTGTACCTGAAGAAATACCGCGCTTAAAGTAATTTTGTGTGGTATGTGTACATAGGTGTGTCTATTAATTTGTGTGCATGTGTGGTGTGGTGTGCAGTGTAAATGTCTTTCTGCTGATCGGGTCTTCCTGATTATGCAGATGTCCATCAATCCGTTCGTTGGGTTCACGAATGGTGCCTCCCGCAGTACCAGGAATCTGTCTTCAACAGCCTGGGTAATCTACGATCCTGCTGGTGAATTGGTCAATCTGCAAGGTGTGTGTCTGGGACATACTACAAATAACATCGCGGAGTATAGTGTTGTATTAGAATTATTAACTAAGGCTGTAAACCTTGGTATCCGTGAATTTCTTATGTATCTAGACTCACAACTTGTGGTATTACAACTGAACGATCATTATTCGGTCAGAAACCCATCCATTTTATGTCTGTATCTGCGTATTCATTTACTGGAAAGAAATTTTGACTATATTACATATCAGCATATACCCAGGCACATGAATACATTAACAGATGCAGTAGCTAATTTGGTGTTAGATAGACATTTGTGCAATTTGTAAATCATCATTACGTGTAAAAGGAAAATCCATCCAGAAATAGATATGGATATATATAGATATCGAAATTTTTACATAGTGTGTGTCACATAAGATAAAAAATATACATGTTCATCTTATTACATCTGGAGACGACACGTCTCTCAAAAATATGCATGAAATAAAACCCTAAGAGGCTAGTCTGCGTGGTGCTCATGATAACAAGTCACTACACGCACTAGGCATCTCAGTAGACAGTGGAGGAGACTAGGCACTCCCATTGTATGTCTCTGATATGCTAACGGTACATCCGCCAGTCGGGTGAAATCCAGAATCCCTCAGGCAATCCCCTCGAGGTTCTGAACCAACTCTCCTCCTTCCGCGCCCTCCTTATGAGGATCGACTGCGAGCTGAGTTCTCCGTGCGATAGGAGACATCCTGGCTGGTCTCTCTAGGCCAACATCTGCACACACATGTAACTGCTGTCAGAACGGACATGTATTAACAAAAGATCATAAAACATAAAAAAATAAAAACAAATCATACCCAGCTCTTCGTCCCAATCCTCTCCCTCCAGCAGTGGGAGATCTGGGTCTCTAGTAAACTCTATCCCGGCATAAGGCAAGTCCTCAACTACAATCAACTGGCGCCGCAACCACCGAAAAAACTCTGGCCTCCAGGACATCTGTTGGCCTCCTCCTGCTCTGGGCATCAGTGCTGCCCAGTGAGCCATTCTCGACTCTCGTGGTATCGTCTCCGCTACAACGGCCCATTGGCCCTGGAATATTGGCAATCGTTCTAGAATGAACGATACCAGGATGGACCCATAGCCAAACTACTTCAGCTTGGCTTGTTTGCATCTCATCAGCTATCTCTTGATGTTGATCGTTACTGCTGTGGCCCAGTCAAACAGTATGGGACTCATGCACTCTGAAGCCAGTAAGATTTGGGCTTTCGTCGCTTCGTTCGGTGCCTGCGATCCTGCAACCCGCGTGATGGTATGCAGCACTACTCGTAGTGCTAGATCGGGGATAGTGTGGATATCCACCTTTTTACTCCCTGATCCCATTTGTGCCCATGGGCACACTCGTGCCATCACTTCCTCCATTTTCTCACCCGACGGTCTGCTCCCTGCCAGTATGGGTACCAGACCTCTACGCGACAGTCCGGTTATGAAGTACACATCAGAAACGTCTAGTTCTAACACCTGGTCTCGTAGCTTGAATACTTGTTCTTATTCATCCCAAATTATCACCAGGTACTGAAGTAGCTCAGGTTGAGCACGCAAACAAGGTGTCAGGAAGAATTTCTTGAGCCCACAGTTTCTGAGGGCATTCATGCAGGCCTCATTTTCCATGGCCATTTCGTCCTCTTCCCAATGCTCTCTTTCTTTCCACTCAATCACCATTTTTCTCGGTTTCCTGCATCAACATGGTCACAAACCTTTAATTATATCTCTGTTGAGCTTCAAAATTCATTCAAATTGATCAAAATGTTGAATTTTTAGGTGGAAAATTGGGTTCGGCCGCTGGCGCGGCTGTTTTAGAAAAAATCACGCCAGTTGGCACGATCCCTTTGCATATAAAATCCCATTGGCACGGGTCCGTGCCTGATACCCGCGCCAATGAGCGGAGCCCTAAAAATTCAAAAAGTTGCGACAGAATTCTATTGCATGATGGAAAACTATAAAAAAATGGACTGAAATGAAGGATGAGGAAGCGCCTTTTACCTGGAACTGACGGAACTATGAATGGTGGCCCGGATTGGTCGTAATCGCCACCAGAAGTTTGCACAGTAAATGAACCAATGTTGCTCTTCACTCAGGTAAAAAGTAAAAGTAATTTCAATTTTTACCATTTAGACTTATTTATAACTTTTTGAGCTCTATTTTAAGTTTAAAAAGTAATTTTTCATTGAAACTTCGTATGTTTTGTTGAAAATGGATTTTACACTTGCCTTTCTGTGCAGCAACAGGTCTTTATGCAACGTAAACAGCGAAACGAGTTGTATTTTATACTTTTTCGGACTCAGTAAAAACACGAAAAATTCACTTTGGAGTCATCTTTCAGCTCTTTTCTGACTCTCGAAACATGAAAAGATTGTCGAGGCCCTTGTCGTTTCGATCTTGTTAAAGTGGTTGCGAAACAACATCTACCCAGTATACGTTTACCCCTTTTTCGGGCTGGGATGGATTATTTATGAAAAAGGAATACCCTAGCCTATCGCGACTAGGAGGTTTTCCCGGATATTGTTTTCTACCTTTTCAGATTTGGGGAAGTATTTACGAAAAGGGACCTTTGGAGTTTACTTTCCTCCTGTCTTTTCAAACTCTCTAAACATGAAAAGATGCCGAGTTCTTCCTTTGTCAAACTCATTAAACCCTGATGACATCGGATTCAGTCAAAATGACGTTCTCCGAGTTCCTCCTTCCTAGGGCTCGTTAAATGTACTAGGGTGGATTCGCCCAAAGGGCGGACTTATATTACAAGCATATGCTATCCCCTTCAAGCTTGTTATCAAAAATAATTGGGGTACTCGCCAGAAATGGTGGGGGAAAATGGAACCATCAACATTGTCGTGTCGGCAATATGTCGCTCTTGAACATGGCACTTGTCTGCATTCATGTCGGGTTGCGGACATCTCATCTCGTTTTTCACTTGCTTCCGTGGGTTGGATAATCCTTTTTGACCTCTCCTCTGCTCATTGCCTCGTCACCATGACCTTTGATCCGTTGATGTCAAATACTGCCAAAACCACTATTTGTGCCGTTATATGATCAAGAGAAGTTGACCTCTGCAAATATAAACCTTCCTCTGATTCTCGTATGATCCTGATTCACAAGAAAAACATCATGTTCCTCCGTCTCGTGTCGATGATGTGGGAAACATTATGGCCCACCTTCGATCAAGGTCACTTCCTGTCGACTTCAGCTCATTATCCAGGAAGATGATCTAGAGAATCCCTTATGGTACCTTGGAGCCTGCATGCCTCAATGGCAGGTTCATCGCATTCAACGTGAGGTTTTCATCATTGGCCTCCGATTGAGTGATTCTACGGGTGTTCGACGCCATCTCATTGATTCACATGCCATAGATTGTACCTGTAGTACCTTGAGGGCCATCATCAATATTGGTGGTTCCTCTCGCGTCTGTTAATAGCTCTCATCATTGGCTGGTAATCAGACGATGTTCTTGCATGTTCGACTTCAGCTCACATATTCGCATGCTTGAACTTGTACTTTATTTGGGTCGAGATGAGCGCAAGACCCTGGATTGTGTCTGTTGTAATCCAGGCTACGATTTTGTGGATTATTATTTACATGACTTATTCACTGGATGGCTGCGACCATACCTGAGACTATTTGTTGATCCTCACTGGATGGCTGTGTCCATACCTTGGATCTGGATTCTAGTATACTCCATTTCAGATGGCTGCGCCCATACCTCATATACATCATGTACTTGAGATATCAGTTGTATTTCTCCACGCAGGTTTTCCGATGGCGAAGTTTCAGTTGGACATGTTCTCATAAAGCATTTCACCCCTCTCTCTCTCTCGGGCCTCATGCTTTAGGGGGCATCTCTTACACAGTAATTTGTCACCGTCCATACCTTTCCCCATCCCGCACATTGGAGGGCCCATTTTGTGACCTATGAGCAATGTCATGCCTTGAAACCATTATCATTTCATTCCTCTAAACATGAGCTTCAATTGCCCTGAAGACATCTCCTTGCAAAAAACCATAAAAACATCCCTTTTTGCATTGGCGCAGGTATCCAGTTCAGCACTCGCGCCAATGAGGAAAATCCTACAAAGAGGCCGCGCCAACTGGTGCTCTGTCCCAGAGTCGCAGTCACGCCAGCCAATTTAAGGAGTGTTTTTAAAATAAGGATGGAGGAAGTTTCGTTTCAACAGACTCAGAAACTGTTATCTATCTTGATTTGGGAGGTTTGGCTCTGGGAGTTCCATGAAAGGGAAGTGGTTTTCCGCCTCTCATGGAAGCTTCCTTGAAGATAGGGCCAATCCCACAATTATAGGGATCCCAACTCCCCTTCCTCCATCTATAAGAGCTAGCTCATTACCATTGCAAGCTAGTCTTGAAGTGCCTAAGCCTTGAATCTCCAAGTTTTCAAATTCCCAAGAGCCTTCATGCTACAAGAGCCCTCATTCTTCCCTTAAGGCCAAACTCAAGCAAGGAGACTATCGTCGAGAGACTCTAAGAGAGGCTTGTCCCATCCCTGGCAGGCTTTGCGAGATGTGTACGACTGGAGACCCCTCCGAAGGAGACCTCAGCGTCAGAACATTGGTTGTACTCTCTTTCGATTGCTTATTAATGAATGACTACTGGTTATGGTTCCACTCTGTTTTTCACTTATGATAATGATGAGTTATATCCTTTCTGACTGATATATAGTTGCGTAGTCTGTATTTTATGCTTGTATTCGTGTTGTTTCTTGAATGTGCAGGTGTCCATTCACAGAGATCGTGGGGATCGTGATCTTCCAAGGCTGAGGAACGGGAACGTTGTCTCTTCTACGAATCATAGCACTAGACTCCAGGTAGGCCTCCATCGTTGGTATGTTTATTCGCAATTAGGAACTTGCACTGTAGCATTTGATGATTGTTGCTAGACCCGTTCTGGGCTAGTAGGGATCGCCTCTGTCCGCAGAGGGGATTTACCTCTTCAACATCAGTACTAAGGTACAAAGAATCCATTAGAGATATTGAGTGGTCAGACCCAGTTGAGTTATGGGTATACACACGTGTGATGTATTGTGTCTTTTGGAGTTTACATACGATGGAGTATATATTGTTTATATGTTGGGGGATTATATATATAATTACGATATATACATATGGGATAGAAGTAAAGATTTAAAGATAGGAATCATAACGATTAATGTAACAAAGAGGTTATACCTAAACTTTTATATGTTTTACACTTGTGAAATCTATATACAATGGGGGATAGATTAAACATACAATTATGTTTAATAAAAGTATATGAAATTAAATGTGGAAAGGGGTAGTTTTGAATCCCTATGTATTCGTTAAATAGATAACATTGAGGATCAACAATTCTCAGGGTAATTGTCAAATGAGAGGAGAACTTAGTCTTAGAAAAAAAAAAAAATTCATGTGTGGGAGTTGGGGAATGTTACAATTCCTTTGCTTTATCATCATAATAACGTTCGTTCAAATAACGGTTTTTAAACTTGACTTGGAAATCTTTCCAAGTCACTATTTTTTCATCAATGGAATGGATCATTTTCGTCTCCTCCCACCACAAGGTAGCCTTACCTTGTAGCTGGTAGACAACTAATCTGGCCTTCAGATTGCTTTCATATTCATAGACCTAGAAATACTTATCATGTTCAACAACCAAGCTTCAACATCTTCGTCCTTCTCCCCATCATAGAAGGGAGGTTTGATCTTTTGGAATTCCCCCTGTAATTCATTTTTCTACTTATACTGATGCCTAGTAGCATCATCGTCCTCAGAATCATCAGAGAACTTGCCCTTCTTCCTCTTTCCGAAACCTTCACCTTCTTGGTTGTTCCGTGAAGTTAACTCTCTGATGAGCTTTTCCTGCTCCTCACTGGCTAATGACAGTCTGTCATTCTAGCTTCTTAGCTTAGCCATCTCTCATTGCAAACTGTGCAACATAGCCATCACCGGAGCATTGGGATCTTGTGTATTATCTTCATCACGCAGATCAACATAAATTTCATCACTTCTAGCCATTTGAATTTTTATTTTTCAGCACCACTGTACATTAAACAACACATATCAGTAATAAATTTTTTTTTTTCAAGAAGAAATAATTTATACAGTGAGCACACAACAACAGTGAGCACAACAAAAAAATCCCATTTTTATGTAACATGTGCTCTGATACCATTTGTCATATCTCCACATTCCACATTTTTTTTCTATTTAAAGTATTAAGCATATACAAATCAATATATATTACCACTTTGTTCTTCGTAACTTAAAGTTCCACTAACCCCTTTGGCCAAGCTATAATTATATCCATAGCTACCTAGCCTTACCAATTACCAAGCAAACACTATACTTCACTCACTCACTTTGACAACATAACGATGTGACCATATAATTTTTATTATTAATCTCTCCCTTTTCCACTCGTATGTCAACACTACGTAAATACTCTAATGTTGAAGTTGAAGATCTTTGGATTGGTTGTCCTGGCACTAAGGCCATTCACCATCCGATATAATATTATGGTTAATATGTTTGGACTTGGTAACTCATATCATGAACGTACGTCTAACGTCATTCCTTTACCATACTTTAACTTCTCGTTCGGCCCTAACGTTAGCTCAACGATTCGAAGTTCAACGTAATTCTCGAATGTTTATTGTGTTCCAGGCTTGGTCCACATGATACATATAAAATTAATGGATTTGAGAATAATCTGATCTCGAGCCTCCCACTACAGCTTGGTTTAATTCTGGAAAAGACGTTTGTATGCCTTGAGACAAATTTTCTTACCTGTTTGTGTACTCCATCATACGATCAGATTTAGGGTTTCTAACCCCGAGATTTTCATCATCGATCCTTGTGATATTTTCCCGATGAATGACAAGTGTAGCATTGAGATGTTTAGGGTTCTCCTACTACTTTTTCTATTAAACCTCTTTTGAATCACTGGTTCAGCTTTCTCCAGAGTCTTCTCCCTTCTCGGCATCTTTGCAAGAGGCTTGTCAAATTGAAGTTCAACATTTTCTATCTGGACGTAATGCGTCTCCCATAACCAGGTAACTCTATGGTTCTTCCTCACACATTTTCATTGTTATTTCTAAATTTTGAATTTGGTTTTGGCGTTGAAATCCCCTAAGCATTCTCACCCTATCTCACAGACGCAGACGAGGGTCCTTCTGGATAGAAAGGGCGTGGAGAATTTCATTTTAATACCACCGCCATGCCTTGGTAATTTTTCTATTTTCATTCTCAATGATTTATGTAGTTCTAAGTTATAGCTATCGTTGCATAGTTCGGTTTCCTCCTCTAACTCTTAACCAGAAGGTGTTGCTTCGTTGCCAGCCATAGTGTTTAACTGAGTTTTCGTTTTCTCTCAAGTATAACAATTTCGTTTGTTTGATCTTCTCAGTGTCACAACCCTGAATGGTAAACCATTTCACTGTAAGCCAGACTTTGACGCTGAGATTTATTTATTGAATTTATGGATAAGTTCTACGTTGAGACTTCTCTGTCACTAATTTAATTTGTAATTAATTCGGTTGCAGGTAATGTAGTTCATCCATCCTCTTGTCACAAGCTTTGGTTTATAGCTCTATTTTGTATTTCCCTACTAATTCAGGGTTATGTTCTTCATTTCAAGTTGGTAGACATTGCTCTACCTTTTTCGACTCTGAAAATATAATGTTACTTGAAATTGTCTCCTATAGTTATGAAAGCTAGCCCGCTTGGCTATTCTAATTTATTGGGTAACAATGATTTAGTTTCACTTTCTCGTCCTTCATAATAGAGTTTTGAGTCAAACTGCATAGTCTTTGATTTTTTTCATGACCCCATGTCGACGGGATCCTCCATCTCTTTCTATTCTCTGCTATTTTCTTTGGTACATTAGTGTTGGTTTAAATCCTTTGTTAACTAACATCTAGATATACATTATCATAACCATTTTTATACAAATACATATATATACATACATATATATATATATACATACATATATATATATATATATATATATATATATATATATATGCCTTTATACTGAGTCAGTTTCTATTTTGTGCATGCACAACCCTAGGTTTGATGTAGTTGATTTTTGTTACTTTCAACCATGATTACAGTTCAGTATATCGCATATAATTTAGTAAGTGAAATTATGATGAAATTGTCGAGTTTGTCCAATAAATAGCATAGGGTATTTTTAATACAATTCTTGTTTTCACTAAGATCTCTCTATCTCATTTAAAATTAAATCACGCACCCTCACGTTTCACAATAATTATAAAAATTACAATTATGTCAAGTAATATGTCCGCATTCTCCCAGTTGACTATAAAATTTCCGGTCCATGAGTAGATCATTAGTACTCACCTACGAAAGTTTTAATTCTGTTTCTAATACACCTTATAAGGACTAGCTTTCTGTTTACATGTTAGTTCATAAAATGAGGAAATGTTATGTATAAGAACAAACTGCTTTACTGGTTATGAATCCGTCAAGCATCTTACTTCCTGTCATTTTTTATCCCTTAATGGTAAGAAATTAAATTTGTAGACTTTGGAAATATATATGTGTAAATGCATGTATCTGTTTAAAGCTATATAATCTGCCTGCAGGCCTACTCATAGTCACTGAAAAGGGTTATTTACATGATTTTTACCCTGAAAGCAATATTATACTTACATAGATTTAATTTTTCTAAAAGCAATGGTGTAATAGAGTCAATAACTCCAACTGCTACTAAGCACTTCTAACCAGCATTTCTTTAGGCTTTGCTAGTGGATCTTTTTTTTTCCAAGTAACTTTTGAAATTTGTCTACAGTTTATCATAAATTATGTTTTGTATTTTACTATTGGTTATGTACCCTGAATCTATTATAACCAGAAGATAGAATTAATATCACGATTCTGGTTTATTCCATACACAAAATTCTTCCAGGTTCAATTTATAATGCAAATACCCCAACTCCTTTCTGGAGCCTGGTATTAAAATTTCATTGAGATATATCTACGTCCATAAGAGTAGAACTTACTACCATCCTTAGTTATTAATACAGGAGATTAGTTTATTTATTTATTTAGTTTCTTTTTTTTTTTCTTTTTCTTTTCTAAAGCAGATTAAAGTTACACTTCAATTACTGCAAGGAAACATTTACACTCTCTCCAAATTTAAACCACCTGATGGTTTAGATATTTTGGTTGACAGTGTCCCATGGATTTGTTCCTACTACCATACAACAGTTAGGAAAAATATTTCTTCTATTCAACTCTGTTAAAAGTAAGGAAATTTATTATACATCAATATAACTTAACATAATTAACATAGTACTTTTCACTACTGTCCAACAATATCATATTTAAATTACTCAGCAAAACAGTGTGCATACCACTTCTGCAATTTGACCAACCTTCCAACCTTAGAGTTCTCTTGTCCTCAAGAACTCACCCCCTAGCTGAGATCATCTTCTAGAACAGACCAACCCCAATATGTTCTAGAGTAGCTTATTTAAGCTTATGCTCCCCAAAGCCTGTTTCTAATTCTGCATCAAGAATTATAGCATGCTTTTCTTCCTGTTTGCCTAGGCTTCCCTTATTTAGGGACTTTTAAAGCTCCTTTCTGTTTTTCCCAACTTTTTTACCTCTTCCCAACTACTCTCCACCGCATTCGGGAAACTAGATTTTTCCTCAAAAATCTAATTTAGAAATAAATTATTTCAAGGATTTTTGAAATATTTTTGGGGAAATCTTAACCTCTTTCCATACCTCATGGAATTGGCAAGTGATCTCATAATTCTCATTTGGTCAATATGTCTAATTTGAAAGAAACATAAAATTGGGGGTGTTACAATTTTATTTTATAAATGTGTAATATTTATTTTAATATTTCTTTAACATTTATTTTTCCATTTATTATAAGTATTGAGTGTCGATTCTAAAATTACCTATGTGATTTAGCGGAAGATTTATTATACTATGATATGGATCATAGAAGTTTACACTCTCAAATGTAGTTACATATTTTTTTTGTTATTTTTTTAATTGATGGTAATAATAATTGATAATAAAGTTATATTTTAGCTAATTTAATAACTTTTTTGGCATTTAGCAAAGATAAATGTTTTGATCAGTATAATGGATAAATCATTATTTAAATTTACCAAGCATTTAATATATACGACTGCACCGTGTTAGTAATTATGTTTTTTCAACTTAATTTTAGGGCCCCCGTCACCATGAAAGTCTTCAAATCCTATTCCCTTTTTAACATCTTTGTTTTACTATTTTGAATTTGTTGAGAAAGCCTTCAAATCCTCTTCCCTTTTTAACATCTTTTCTTTACTATTTTGAATTTGTTGAAACTCTGTTGTTTTCTGACTAGAGAGGACACCATTGTTATGAAATTTGAGGATTTATTCACGCTTTAAATATTTTATAATAAAATTTAGCCATACAACAGTTAAGATATTATTGCTATGAGAAAATTATTATAAAATTAATACATAACATAATACTATATTAACAAGAAATAACATTAACTTAGTGTAATTAAAAATACATAACATTTTTTATAAATATAATTTATTTAAGCAAAAATTACAAAATTAAAGATATATCACACCTTTTTTTTAAATATCATTTATTTAAATAAAAATGAAACCTTACATCACACTCTTTTTTTAATATCATTTATTTAAATAAAAATTAAACCTTAAATTTAATCTAGAATAAGTTTACTTTAAAAGAAATATATTTACTTATATTAATTCACCAACGTAGTTATCCTTTCCTCAGACATATCTCAATTGTAATTGTAAGGTATGGGCATGTGCATGAACTTTAATAAAAACGTTAGAGAACCATACATCATGAGTTTAATAACTTTACCACCTGGAAACGTTGTTAGATGTTGATTCAAATAATTTTGAATTTGAATTTTGAATAACGGATTTGAAAATTGGGTGAACCGTTGGATGCCAAGAAGAATAATATGCCAGGGCAACCATGGCCATCTAGCGAAATGGTCCAATTGAAATTTAGAGGAACAACGTCTAATTTTTAAGCTGAACGTGGAACATGTGTCACCGTTTTAGTGGAGAAAACAACTGAAAGCTTGAGTGGAACAACGTCTAATTTTCAAGCTAAGCGTGGGACATTGTCACCGTTTTTGTGGAGAAGACAACTGAAAGCCAAAGCCTGTTTTTTATCCACTACTTGCATTCTGGAAAGATAAAAATGATCGAACCTGTCCCGAGCTTTTCTTGAGCTTTCCAATTATGTGAAATGCAAGCATGATGCCTACCTGTGTTTCCATCGGTGTTTTGGACTGCGCTGTGATGGACTGCGGCTCTTCTCTCTGGTAGTTCTTCGCTTCTCCTTGGTAAGTTTTCGGTTTTTTTCTTTTTTCCTACACTCTATTTGTCGATAGATTGTTTTAGAAATTTGTTTGAAAACCAAAATCAGAGGATTCTTCTCTCGCACATGTTCTTGTGTTGCCTCGGTGTATTATGTGTGTATACTAAAGAGAGGAGATGGCATGGCATTGACAGATATTTAAAGGTAGATTTTTGCAGAGAGGAGATGGCATGCATGGCATTGGCAAATTTTTAAGTTCTTTTGCTCGATGGAGTTCAGAGCCCGTTTATTTTATTCTATTTTATCTTTGATCTTTTATTTTCATTAATTCGAACACTACTCGGATCGGTAGATGGTGTTTGAGTTCGATTTAAGGATCTGTTTGATCGATATTTAACGGGTAGGGTTTTGCAAGATCTGATTTCTTGAGTGCTTTTTTTCTTGATTTTGCATTTTCTGGTACTTCTGGTTCTAAAAGCCAAGGTTATTATAAATTAGGGTGTTTTTAGATGTCTATCTTATCGTTTTGTTAAACCCTAGTTTTTTTTCAAAGAACAACAAAACTGTTTTTGAGATCATAATTTATTTCCTCAAAACTAAGTTTGCATTGAGGTAGATCATGTTTCTTTATATTCAAAAACTTAAGCGTGCATCTTGGATTTTATTTTATTTTATTTTTCTAAATGTGTGAAAAACGTAAACTGCCTGCCATCGCTGATAAAGCTTAAGTGTGAAGCTTTTCTTTCTTCTCATTTATTTCTACGGTCAGAAAAACAAAGTCTAGTGTCATTTTTTTTAAATCCACCTTTACACTCAAATGGCTCTATATAATGTTTATTGAATTTGATGTAGATTATGTAGACAAAATTATTCATACAATATTATTTGATTTGCGGAGGTGTAACAGATGCCGGAATATGCAGCAGATGAAAATGCCTCATTATTTATTTGCAGTTGCTGGTATTTACGGTCCTCGAAGCCAGGTTAGTATTAATTAAGTTAAGGTGTTTTTATATATTTCGTATACCTTTCTTTTAAACGACAGTTTGTAGATTTATTTTTGAAGTATTGATTATATATTAATTTTATTAATAATTTTTCTTTCTTTCCAACTAATTAAAAGGGAAGCCTGTATCACTTTTTTGATTTAAATGTGTGAAAAATTTAAACTGTATGTTTTTGCTAAGAAACTTTAACTGTGCAACTTTTTTTTAGAACCATTTATTACTACTATGAGAAAAACAACATCTAATTTCTTTTATTAAAGGCTACCTTTATAGTAAAATGCCTTTAATTTTATTATCCAATATTATAGTATATTATGTTTAAAATGTAAATATTTCTATTCGTTTCATATTTCTATTCAATTTTGTTAAGTTGATATAAAGGTTTAGAAGCTAGTCACAAAGTGGATATTGTTATTACTTTCTTTCTAACATTAAGTTCAAGGATTTTAGAGGCTACTCATCTTTACAATATATGTTACAATATATATGAAAGTGGGCTTTTATAAGTATATTGGTTTTTTTAGAGTTTGATTGGTTCTCTCTTTATCTTTTCATTACAAATTTTTAACTGATGTTCGAGAGAGAGTGAGTTTGAGAGTGTGAGTGGGAGATAGTGAAAGAGAATGAGTGTCTAGTGAGAAAGAGAGAGACAGAGAGTGTGTGTGTGTCTAGAGAGAGATAGAGAGAGAGAGGGGAAGAGGGAGGGGGAGGGGGAGGAGGGATAGGTGGGGCATGCGGGGCAGAGAGGGAATGGGTGAGAGGGAGGAAGAGGGATGCTTGGAGAGTGAAAGTGTTGATGTGTGGTGGGTAAAGAGAGGTGGGATGATGAGGGGGGCGAGAGGGAGAGAGGGAGGGGGAGAGGGAGACAGAGAGGGAGGAGGAGGGGAGAGAGTGGGAGAGGAAGGTGGGTCGGGAGGGGGAGATAATAAAACGGTAACAAATAGAGGGAGGAAGAGAGATGGTTGGAGAGTGAAATAATTGATGTGTGGTTGATATAGAGAGGTGGGATGAGGGGGAGAAATAGAGAGAGAGGGAGGGAGGGAGAGGGTGTGAGGGGAGGAGGAGGAGAGAGAGAGAGAGATGGAGGGAGGGAGAGGGGAGAGGAAGAAAGGGAGAGATAGGGGGAAAGGGTCAAGGAGGGAGGGAGAGAGGGAGGCAGAGAGAGAGAGAGGGAGAGATAGGGGGGGAAATACAGGGAGAGAGGGAGTGAGAGGGAGAAAAAGATAAGGAGCGAGAGGGGGGAATGGAGGGAGGGATAGGGGGAGAGACAGAGGCAGAAAGGGGGGAGGGAGGAAGAGAGGGAGGGGGCGAGAGGGAGAGAGAAAGGGATAGAGAGGGAGAGGGAGAGAGAGAGGGAGGGAGAGAGAGAGGTGGGATTATGGGGAGAGAGAGAGAGAGAGAGAGAGAGAGAGAGAGATAAGGGAGGGAGGGAGAGGGAGGATGAGAGAGAGAGAGAAATAGAGTGATAGGAGGAAAGAGACAAGGAGAGAGGGACAGAGGTAGAGAGAGAGAGGAAGAGAGAGGGGGGGTGGGAGAGAGAAGGGAGAGATAGGGGAAATTGACAAGTAAAGAGTGAGGGAGGGAGGGATGGAGGGAGAGGGAGAAAAATACAAGGAGAGAGAGAGGTTGGGAGAGGGAGGGTGAGGAGGAGGAGGAGAGAGATAGAGAGAGAGGGAGAGAGAGAGATGGAGAGAGAGAGAGATGGAGGGAGGGAGATGGGGGAGGGAGAGATAGGGGGAAAGGGGAAAGGAGGGAGGGAGGGAGAGAGAGAGGGAGAGATGGAAGGAGAGAGAGGGGAGACGTAGAAAGGGAGAGATAGGGGGAAAGGGGAAAGGAGGGAGGTAGAGAGGGAGTGGGAGAGAGAGGGAGAGATAGGGGGGAATACAAGGAGGGAGGGAGTGAGAGGGAGAGGGGAGAGAGAGGGAAGGAGAGAGAGAGGTGGGATGATGAGGGGAGAGAGATAGAGAGAGAGAAGGGAGAGAGGGAGAGGGAGGATGAGAGAGAGAGGGAAAGAGACAAGGAGGGAGGGAGGGAGGTAGAGAGAGAGAGGGTGGGAGAGAGAAGAGAGAGATAGGGGAAAGAGACAAGTAAGGAGAGAGGGAAGGAGGGAGGGAGAGGGATAAAGATGCAAGGAGAGAGAGAGGTTGGGACGGAAGGATGGAGGGAGGGAGACGGGGAGAGAGAGAGGCAAAGAGTCGGAGGGAGGGAGATAGGGAGGGGGAGGGGGGGACGGAGGGAGACAGGGAGAGATGGATAGATGGAGAGAGAGACAGTGGGAGAGGGATAGGGAGAGAGAGTGAGAGAGACGGAGAGGGAGAGGGAGAGAGATGGATGGAGGGGGAGAGGGGGGAGAGACGAGGAGAGAGGTGGGAAAGAGAGAGAAAGAGAGGGTGAAGGGGGGAGATAGAGAGAGGGAAAGGGAGAGGGAAAGGGAGAGATATGGAGGGAGGGAGAGAGAGAGGGAGATAGGGTGAGGGAGAGAGAGGGAGGGAGGAGAGAGAGGGAGAGGGAGAGAGGGGGGAAGAGAGAGAGGGGGGGAGACAGATAGGGAGAGGGAGGGAGAGGGAGAGGGGGGAGAGGGGGAGAGAGTGAGAAGAGAGCGAGGGGGAGAGAGAGGAAGAGTGAGATAGAGAGAGAGGGAGAGATAGAGATATGGAGGGAGTGAGAGAGGGAGGGAGAGATATTGAGGGAGAGAGAGGAGGAGGAAAGGAGAGGGCAAGAGTGAGGGAGAGAGAGAAGTAGAGAGAGAGAGAGAGGTGGGGGGGAGAGGGATATGGGGGCAGAGGGAGAGGGAGAGAGATGGAGTGAAGGAGAGAGAGAGGGAGATAGGGTGAGGGAAAGAGAGGTGAAGGGAGAGAGAGAGAAAAGGGGGAGAGAGAGGGAGATATGGGGGAGATAGATAGGGAGAGGCAAAGGGAGGGAGAGGGAGAGGGAGAGATATGGAGGGGGGGATAGAGGGGGGAGAGGGATAGGGAGAAGGAGAGGGAGACAGAGGGAGGGAGGAAGAGGGGGAGGGAGAGAGAGGTATGGGGGAGAGAGAGAGAGAGGAAGGGAGATAGTGAGAAGGGGGGAGAGAGAGGGAGAGAGGGGGGAGATACATAGGGAGAGGGAGAGGGAGGTAGAGGGAGAGGGATAGATATGGAGGGAGAGGTATAGGGGGTAGAGACAGAGAGAGCGGGAGAGGGGGAGAGGGGGAGAGAGGGGGAGAGGGATAGGGATATGGAGTGAGAGATGGAGAGAGGGAGAGAGGGAGGGAGAGGGAGAGATAGAGATAGAGAGAGACAAGAGGAGGAGGATAGGGGGGGTGCGAGGGAGAGAGGGAATGGGTGAGAGGGAGAAAGAGGGATATTTAAAGAGTGAAAGTGTTTATGTGTGGTGGCTAGAGAGTGGTGGGATGATGGGGAGAGAGAGAGAGGGAAAGAGGGTGGGGGAGGACGAGAGAGAGGGAGGGAGAAAGAGAGAGAGAGGGAGAGGGTGGTGGGTGTGGAGGGAGAGGGGGGATAAGAAAAGTGTCAGAGATAGAGGGAGGAAGAGAAATGGTTGGAGAGTGAAAGATTTGATGTGTGGTTGTTAAAGAGAGGGGGGGTGATGGGAATAAAGAGAGAGAGAGAGAGAGAGGAGGGAGGGAGCGAGAGTAAATGAGGGAGAGGGAGAGGGAGGGGAAGGAGGAGGAGGAGAGAGATTGAGAGAGAGATGGAAGGAGAGAGAGGGGAGAGGTAGGGAGGGAGGGGAGAGGTAGGGAGGGAGGGAGAGAGAGAGAGGGGGGGATAGAGGGTGGTAGGGGGGAAGAGAGAGAGGAAGAGAGGGGGGGGAGGAAGACACGGTGGGGGAAAGAGAGAGAGAGAGGTGGGATGATGGGGAGAAATGAAAATACAGAGAGAGAGAGAGGAGGGAGGGAGGGAGGGAGGGAGAGGGGGGAGGTGGAGAGGGAGAGTGTGTGTGTGTGTGTGTGTGTGAGAGAGAGAGAGAGAGAGAGAAAGAGAGAGAGATATGGAGGGAGAGTGGGAGAGGGAGGGAGGGAGAAAGGGAGAGATAGGGGGAAGAGACAAGGAGGGAGGTAGGGAGGGAGGGAGAGAGAGAGGCAAAGAGAGGGTGAGGGAGGGGGCAAGAGGGGGGGAGAGAGAGGGAGAGATTGAGGGAGAGAGAGAGAGAGGGTGGGAGAGAGAAAGTGAGAGATAGTGCAAGGGGACAAGTAGAGGGAGGGAGGGAGTGAGCGAGGGAGAGGGGGCAAGAGACAAGGAGAGAGAGAGGGAGGGATGGAGAGGAGGAGGCAGGGGGGGAACAGAGAGAGAAAGGGAGAAAGAGAGAGTGAGAGAGAGAAGCAGAGGGAGGGAGAGATGGTGAGAGAGACAGGGGAGAGATACAGTGAGAGGGAGAGAGAGAGATAGAGAGGGAGAGGGAGAGGGAGAGAGAGAGAGATGGAGGTAGGGGGAGAGGGGGGAGAGAGTGTGTGGGGAGAGAGAGAGAGGTGGGGGGGGGAGAGGGGGAGAGAGAGAGACAAGAAGAGAGGGGGGAGAGAGAGAGGGGCAGAGGGGGGAGAGGGAGAGGGAGAGAGAGATGGAGATAGGGCAAGTGAGAGAGAGAGAGGGGAGAGAGAGGGGGGGGAGAAATAGAGAGAGAGGGAGAGAGAGGGGGGAGAGAGATAGGGAGAGGGAGAGAGGGGAGAGGGAGGGAGAGAGCGTGAGGGGAGATAGGGGGAGAGAGCGAGGGGGAGAGAGAGGGAGAGTGATATAGAGAGAGAGGGAGAGATAGAGAGATGGATAGAGTGAGAGAGGGAGGGAGATTGATTGAGGGAGATAGAGGCAAATGGAGGGAGAAGGAGGGAGGGAGGGAGAGGAGAGGGAGAGGGAGAGAGAGAGAGAGTGGAGGGGGAGAGGGAGATAGGGGGAGAGAGAGAGGGAGAGGGAGAGGGAGAGAGATGGAGGGAGGGAGAGAGGGAGATAGAGGGAGAGGGAGATACGGCAAGGGAGAGAGAGGGAGGGGGAAGAGAGAGAGAGAGAGAGAGGGGGGGGAAGAAAGAGGGAGAGAGGTGGGAGATAGATAGCGAGAGGGAGAGGGAGGAAGAGGGAGAGGGAGAGATATGGAGAGAGGGATAGAGGGTGAGAGGGAGAGAAGGGGGAGTGAGGAGGAGAGAGAGAGGGAGAGGGAGAGGGAGAGGAAGAGCGAGAGAGATGGAGGGATTGAGGGAGGGAGAGTGAGGGAGGGAGGGAGGGAGATAGAGAGATAGAGACAGGGAGGGAGGATAGAGAAAGAGAGATAGGGCGAGGGAGAGAGATGTAGGGGGAGAGATAGAGAGAAGAAGGGCGAGAGAGAGGAGGGGGAGAGAGAGGGAGAGAGGGGGGAGATAGATAGGGAGAGTGAGAGGGAGAGATATGGAGGTAGGGATAGAGGGGGGAGACAGGGTGAGAGGAAGGTAGAGGGGGGAGTGAGAGAGGGAGGTAGACGGAGAGGGACGAAGTGAGAGAGGGAGGGAGATGGAGAGGGGGAGAGAGAGAGAGAGAGAGGGAGAGAAGGGGGAGAGAGAGACAAGGGGAGAGGGAGAGGGAGTCGTAGATGGAGAGAGATGGAGGGAGGGAGAGAGGGATCGAGAGAGAGAGGTAGATAGGGCAAGGGAGAGAGAGAGGGAGAGGGAGAGAGAGAAAGGAAGGGAGAGAGGGATAGGGAGAGAGAGAGAGGCAGGAGAGATAGAGAGCGACGGGGAGAGGGAGGGAGAGGGGAGGGAGATAGATAAGAAGAGTGAGAGAGAGGGAGAGGAAGAGGGAGAGATATGGAGGGAGTGATAGAGGGAAGAAAGAGGGACAGAGGGTGAGAGGGAGAGAGGGGGAAGAGAGGGGGAGAGAGAGAGCAAGAGTGAGAGGGAGAGGGGGTGAGATGTAGAGGGAGAGGGAGAGGTAGAGAGAGATTGAAAGAGGGATAGACGAGGGGAGAGAGGGATGGGTGGAGAGGGAGAGGGAGAGAGAGAGGAAGAGGTAGAGTGGGGAGATAGAGAAAGGGGTGATAGAGGGGAGATAGGGAGGAAGAGGGAGAGTGAGGGAGGGAGAGAGGGTGAGAGTGATGGAGAGGGAGGAAGGGAGATAGAGGGATAGGGAGATATATGGAGATATAGGGAGAGGGAGAGAAGGACAGAGAGAGAGGGCAAGAGGGAGAGGGAGAGAGGGAGGGAGAGAGGGAGAGGGAGAGGGAGGGGGAGGGGAGAGAGAGAGAGAGAGGGTGTGTGTGTGTGTGGGTGAGAGAGAGAGAGAGAGAGAGAGAGAGAGTAGTTCTCTAAATGGTTGAAAAGTAGTTCGAGAGAGAGGGATTTCTAATTCTATTTAATTGCTTGCACTATATGCATTGATTTTGGTCTAGATGATGATTTCTAATTATAATTGATTTATTTCAATGGATTTATTGATTTTTGGTGTAGATGGTGATTTCTAATCCTATTTGATTCATTGCACTATATGTATTTATTTAGTGTAGATGCCAATTTCAAATCCTATTTGATTGCTTACATTAGATGCTCTCATTTTAGTGTAGATGTTGATTTCTAATAGAAGCTGATTGCTTGCACTAGATTCATTGATTTTAGTGCAGATAATGAATTCTAATCTTAGTTCATTGATTGCTCTAGATGCATTTTTTTTATCATAGATGTTGATTTCTAATCTTATTTGACTGCTTGCATTAGTTTGATTGTTTTTTTAGTGTAAATGTTTTCCAATATTATTTAATTGCGTCCATTAGGTGCATTGATTTCAGTGTAGATGATGATTTTTGATTTGATGAAACTCAATGTATGATGGTACATTGATTCAAAGTTATTAGATTAACAATTTGAATTGATTTCAGTGTAAGCACAAAATAATGATTGAAAATGTGCATTGATTTTTGTGTTGTAGTAATTCAACCTGGTAATATTGGAGAGCAAGAGAGATGAGGTATGAGGTGTACTATAATTGTTTCAGTTCAATAATTTAATGGTTTACGATCTCGACTGTCCTTTTCAAATCATTGATATGAAAGGATGACAAACTAACAAATAATGTAAATATTTTGTAAATCTGACCACTCATTAAAAACACTTTCAAAATTACATTATTTCTTGACTTTTTCAAAGCAAGCTATAGTTCAAAACAAATCGTCAAAACATTTTCGAGGAAATAAATTCTTTCAACATTAGCAATGACAAAAATAATTTCAAGAGTAATATGGATGCAGTAAATTATTAAAACTAATTTTCAATATATATTTAGTAACACTTGGAGGGACATTATTAAGAATTATTGATTTTCAAAAGTTGTGATACCTAAAATTAAATGAAATAAATTTGCATTATCAATCCTCCTGCAAACTATTGAAGAGATTGTCTCCCTTCTTCATGACTGACTAATTACTAATGGAGAACTACACTCCCATCTAGAAATATAAAACAACAATTGTAGCGTTCACACACTTTACCATCCAAATCGAAACACATAAACACAGAAACCACTAAAAGCATCCAAGAGAACACATACAAACTATTCAAGGCAAGCAACAATTTTTTTTTTTAAAAGTGTGATATAGACATGTAAATTTCAAAGTATGAGATTTATCTCAAACACACAAATAATAATGATAATATAAAAATGTGTCATTGTTTCCCTCAACTAGAACCAAACTAGTGTTGGACATTGGGTTCAACGTTCCCCGTGTTTTTCGCAACATGGACTGACCACCTCTCGTGGATCCTAACTCTGTCAATTGTAGTGGAGACTAAAGCCTGTAGTTTTTGTTCTAACGGCAATCATGATTCAATCAAGTGGTATCATAGTGATAGGTCTTGAGTTCGAAACTCACCTGGCTTGCATTGGAGTAATACGGATGTTTCAAATGAGTTGGTGTCTGGCTTGGCAATAAATTAGGATGTTATGGAATTATTAATTCAATTTTATTATTGATATTTATATTTTAAAATAAAAAATTAATTAAATATATTTTTCATTAGTTTTTATAATTCAATATATGATATTTATGTTAATTTATAACATATAATTTGTTAAAGCAATATATACTATTATACAACTTGAGGAGACTTAATGATGAAGAGCATTATTTGTTTGTAAGAGGTCATGAATTCAAATAGAGTTGTATTCTTGCAATTTCATTTGATTATTGAAAATTTACATATAGTATATCCATGGATAAACATGAGTGGATTATGTCCGAGATGATTTAGTTTTGGATATATAATAACACAAGAAAAATAGTAAAGTCATAGAGGATCAGAAACCCTTTCGTAGATATTGATAGCAAGGATGGTATATTAAGAAAGATATTCAAAGGGTTCATTATAGCCTTCTGTTAACAATATAGGTAATTCTGAATCAACAAACAAACCACCAGTGTTGGTGTTAGCCTCATCCTGAGAGGTTTTACCTCTTTGTCTAGAAAATTTTTTTTGTTGCAGTAAGTTTGCTATTTCTCCACATGGATGGAAAATAGGGGGTTTTCTGGTTTCTTTTCCTTCTTCTTCTGAGATATTATATTTCCTTTAATGGGAAGCTTGGTACATTGTTCAATCAAGTATCCATTATCCAACTTTTCCTCGCAAGTTGGATGAAGCTAGAGGAGGAGGTGGAAGAGGAAATAAAATTCCCAGAGCCCCTGACGCTACCCTCAAAGTAGATTGAATATGGACTAGATGGATATTTGTGCCCAAAATTTTACTTTCCACAACACACCAGTCCCCTTCCTTATCACTTTAACGAAAAAAAATTAGAGGAAATTTCAACCTCAAAGTGGAATCCTAAGGAAAAATAATAAAACAATATTAGAATAATAAAATAATAGTTATGAATTTTGAAGGGGAAAAAGGAAAAATAAAATTGTATTTTTGGCTTATCACGTTATAGGTTTACTTAGTGTTCCAGTGTACACATTCATTGGATGCATAATTAAACCTTCATCCAATGCATACCCGCTATGTATACTTTTCAAAAGACCCACATCGATAAAAATGAAGATACACTAAAAAATGTGTTATGTTTTTTTAATGTATCTTAATTTTTTATCAATGTGGGTCTTCTCAAAAGTATGCGTAATGGGTAATTGTTGGAGGTTAAATTTAAATTTTCATGGAATAAGTGCCTACACTTGAAATTTGAGAAAACTTATAAGGAGATAATTGAAAAATACAATTAAAAAAATATTTTTTCTTACTTTCCCTCCAAAATATTTTCTTGTACCTATTTTCTAATTTAAATTATTTTCTTTGGTTTACATATTATGACATGTAAATTACGTGTTAAAATCACTTTTAGGCTAAAGTTTCCTCTAATGAATTTCCTAACTTCAAAGGGACCATTGTCAAGTTTTCCTATTCCCGTGCACTTCCATAGCTACGACCAATTATCAAATATGATGTATTAAACGTTCATAGAAATATTTTTCCCCTTGGAAATGTAATGGAGGGGGAGGATGATGACATCTTCCTTTCTCTCCTCTCATACAATATCCTCATTCATAGACCATAATTATCAGAGAAGAAAAATATGTCTTTAGTGCTAATATCCTCAACCTTCACTGCTCAACAAATGAAACAAAGACAACCAACTACATAGTAGTACATGGCAATGAACTTATATCTAAGGAATAATATCTAAATCGATGTCCCAAGTAGTCTATGTATGTCGAATCCTTGTGTGTCCACCACCTTCCCCTCTACATTGAAAGCAATTTGCAACCTTAACGGATGAGTATCACAAATAAGCCTCATCAATTAATGCTTTATATTGCATTGGCATGGGAAACATGATGGAAATCATAATTTGATAGGGGACAACATCAACTCATTTTGGAAAATTAAGAAGAGAAGTGATAGTCCAAAAACTTTGAGATTGAGAAAATGCCTTGTCGGTTTTCATTGTTGGATCCCATCTCTCTGCTCTGAGTAGGGTTCCTTTTTCCTTTCTCTGGTGTTTTCCTCTCTTTTTATTTTTGCTGGGTTTAAGCTATATATATATATATATATATAGTCATGTAGTAGATTTGATGCTTTTTAGGTTTCTTCATTTATTTTGTTAATTTGTAATTACATATTTTAAATAATATTTCTAATGTTGACCAAGTTTTAGTCTATATTTGGTACTTTCTTCTTTTTTATTTAGTGCTATTCTTATTTATACGTCAATTCATTTATTTATATATTTATTTATTATTATTATTTTACTTAGTCTTTATTTATTATTTTATTATTTTATATTATTTTTATGATGGTGTTTAATTCTTTTTCTTTTATTTATTAGTTGGTTGTTTTTGTTTTGAGTGTTATTTTGTTTGTGATTTTCAATGTTTAATTTTATGGATTTTGTTTTATAAGATGTGTAATATTTGTTTTAATATTTTTTTAACATTTATTTTTCAATTTATTATAGTATTCAATGTTAGTTCTAAAATTTCGGATGTGATTTATCACAAGATTTACTATACTATGATATGGATCACAAAAGTTTACACTCTCAAATGTTGTTACATGTTTTTTTCAATGTAGATATTTTATGTTATTTTTTTAATTGATGGTAATAATAATTGAAAATAAAGTTATATTTTAGCTAATTTTAATAATTTTTTTGACATTCAGAAAAAATAAATGTTTTAATGAGTGTAATGGATAAATCATTATTTACATTTACCAACCATTTAATATATATGACTGCACCGTATTAGTAATTATTAATATTATAACTTGTATTATAGCATTTTCCTTGCTTTTCTTATTGCATAACTAAAATTAATGTCTTTTCAAATTAATTTTCAAGCCCCCTCATCATGAAACTCTTCAAATCCTATTCCGCTTTTAACATCTTTGTTTTACTATTTTGAATTTGTTGAGAAATTCTTCAAATCCTCTTCTCTTTTTAACATGTTTGCTTTACTATTTTGAATTTGTTGAAACTTTGTTGTTTTCTTACTAGAGAGGACACCCTTGTTATGAAATTTGACCATTTATTGATGCTTTGAATATTTGAAAATAAAATTCAGCCATACAACCGTTAACAAATTGTTGTTATGAGAAAATTATTATAAAATTAATAAACGACATAAAACTATATTAAAAAGAAATAACATTAAATTAGTATAATTAGAAATATATCACTTTTTTTAAATATAATTTATTTAAACAAAGATTCCAAAATTAATATAATTAAAAATACGTTACACTTTTTTTAAAATAGAACTTAGTTAAATAAAAATTAGACCATAAACTTAATTCAGCATAGCTTTACTTTAAAAGAAATATATTTACTTATATTAATTCACCAACGTAGTTATCCTTTGGAAACATTGTTTGATATTCGTTCAAATAATTTTGAATTTGAATTTTGAATAACGGATTAGAAAATTGGGTGAACCGTTGGATGCCAAGAAGAATAATATGCGACGGCAACCACCACCATATAGCTAAACGGTCCAATTGAAATTTAGTGGAACAACGTCTAATTTTTAAGCTGAACGTGGGACATGTGTCACCGTTTTAGTGGAAAAAACAACTGAAAGCCAAAGCCTGCTTTTTATCCACTAGCATTCTGGAAAGATAAAAAGGATATCTCGAGCTTTCCAATTATGTGAAATGCAAGCACGATGCCTACTTGTGTTGCCATCGTCGATCAGGTGTTTGATCTGTGGGAGGGTTCGTTTTACGGTGAGATGGACTGCGGCTATTTTCTTTGGTAGTTCTTCGCATCTCTCTAGTAGGTTTTAGCTTTTTTTTTGTTTTTTTTGCTAGACTCTATTTGTCGATAGATTCATTTAGAAATTTGTTTCTTCTCTCGCACATGTTCTTGTGTTGTCTCGGTATATGTGTCTGTATACTACAGAGAGGAGATGGCATGGCATTGACCGATATTTAACCGTAGATTTTTGCAGAGAGGAGATGGCATGCATGGCATTGGCAGATTTTTAAGTTCTTTTGCTCGATGGGGTTCAGAGCCCGTTTATTTTATTTTATTTTATATTTGATCATTTATTTTCATTAATTCGAACACTGCTGGGATCCATAGATGGTGTTTGAGTTCGATTTAAGGATCTGTTTGATAGATATTTGACGGGTAGGGTTTTGCAAAAACTGATTTCTTGAGTGCCTTTTTTTCCTGATTTTGCATTTTCTGGTACTTATGGTTCTAAAATCCAAGGTTATTTTCTGGTACTTCTAGTTCTAAAAGCCAACCTTATTATTAATTAGGTTGTTCTTAAATGTCTCTCGTATTGTTTTGTTAAACCCTAGTTTTCTTTCAAAGAACAACAAAATTGTTTTTGAATTCATAATTTGTTTCCTCAAAACTAAGTTTACATTGAATTGATAATTTGTTTCCTCAAAACTAAGTTTACATTGAGGTAGATCTTGCTTCTTTATATTCAAAAACTAATGCGCGCATCTTGAATTTTATTTTATTTTATTTTTCTAAATGTGTGAAATACGTAAAATTCCTGCCATCGCTGAGAAAGCTTAAGTGTGAAGTTTTTCTTTCTTCTCATTTATTTCTCCGGCGAGAAAAACAAAGTCTAGTTTCTTTTTTTAAAATCCACCTTTACACTCAAATGGCTCTATATACTGTTTATTGAATTTGATGTAGCTTATCTAAGAAAAATTATTCATACAATATTATTTGATTTGCGACGATGTAGCAGATGCCCGAAGATGCAGCAGATGAAAATGCCTCATTATTTATTTGCAGTTGCTCGTATTTACGGTCCTCGAAGTGAGGTTAGTATTAATTAAGTTAAAGTGTTTTTAAATGTAGATTTATTTTTGAAGTATTCATTATATATTAATTTTATTAATAATTTTTCTTTGTTCGGAAGTAATTATATATTAATTTTTTTCATAATTTTTCTTTCCTTGGAACTAATTAAAAGTGAAGCCTGCTTCATTTTTCTAATTTAAATGTGTGAAAAAATTAAACTGTTTGTTTTTTATAAGAAACTTTAGTTTCTTTTATAAAATGCTACCTTTATAGTAAAATGCCTCCAAAATTATTATCCAATATTATAGTATATTAGGTTTAAAATATAAATATTGCTATTTATTCCATATTACTATTCAATTTTGTTTGCTCGCTTGTTCTTTAAGTCTATATAAAGCTTTAGAAGCTAGTTACAAAGACGATATTGTTATTACTTTCTTTCTTTCTGAACATTAAGTTCAAGGTTTTTAGAGGCTACTAGTCTTTACAATATATCTTAAAGTGGCTTTTTATAAGTATATTGGTCCTTTTAGAGTGTGATTGATTCTTTCTTTATCTTTTCATTAAGAATTTTTAAATCACGTTCGAGAGAACGAGTGAGATTGAGAGTGTGAGTGGGAGATAGTGAAAAAGAATGAGTGTCTAGTGAGAAAGAGAGAGAGTGTGTGTGTATGTCTAGAGAGAGAGAGGGAGAGAGAGAGAGGGAGGGGGAGAGAGAGGGGGAGGAGGAGGGGAGAGAGAGAGAGAAGGAGGGAGAGGGAGGAGGGGGTGGGGTGTGGGGGGGAGAGGGAATGGGTGAGATGGAGGAAGAGGGACGCTTGGAGAGTGAAAGTGTTGATGTTTGGTGGGTAGAGAGAGGTGGGATGATGGGGAGAGAGAGGGAGAGAGGAAGGGGGAGAGGGAGAGGGATGAGGAGGGGAGAGAGTGGGAGGGAGAAAGGGCGATAGCAGGAGAGGAAAGTGGGTGGAGGAAGGGGGAGATAAGGAGAGGGTGAGAGATAGAGGGAGGAAGTGAGATGGTTGAAGAGTGAAAGAATTGATGTGTGGTTGGTAGAGAGAGGTGGGATGATGGGGAGAAAGAGAGAGAGAGAGAGAGAGGGAGAGAGAGAGAGATGGAGGGAGATAGAGGGGAGAGGGAGGGAGGGAGGAAGAAAGGGAGAGATATGGGGAAAGAGACAAGGAGGGAGGGAGGGATGGAGAGAGAGAGGGTGAAATAAAGAAAGGGATAGATAAGGGGAATGAGACAACGAGGGACGAAGAGAGGGAGGAAGGGAGAGGGAGAAAGAGATAAGGACAGGGGGGGATGGAGGGAGGGATAGGGGGAGATAGAGAGGTAGAGAGGAGGGGGAGGCAGAGAGGGAGGGGGAAAGAGGGAGAGAGAGAGGGAGAGAGAGAGAGAGAGAGGGAGGGGGCAAGAGAGAGAGAGAGAGAGAGAGAGAGAGAGAGAGAGAGAGAGAGAGGCAGAGGGCAAGAGAGAGAGAGAGAGAGAAATAATTGATGTGTGGTTGGTAGAGGGAGGTGGGATGATGGGGAGAAGCGAAGAGAGAGAGAGAGAGAGAGAGAGAGGATGGAGGGAGGGAGAGAGGGAGAGAGATAGGGTGAAAGAAAGAAAGGGAGAGATAGTGGGGAAGAGACAAGGAGGGAGGGAGAGAGGGAGGAAGGGAGGGGGAGAAAGAGATAAGGAGTGGGGCGGGGCGGTGGAGGGAGGGATGGGGGGAGAGAGAGAGGTACATAGGAGGGGGTCGCAGAGAGTGAGGGGCCAAGAAGGAAAGAGAGAGGGAGAGAGAGAGAAAGAGAGAGAGAGACAGAGAGAGAGAAATAATTGATGTGTGGTTGGTAGAGAGATGTTGGATGATGGGGAGAAAGGGATAGAGAGAGAGAGAGGAGGGAGGGAGGGAGAGGAAAGGAGGGAGAGGGAGGGGGGGAAGGAGGAGAGAGAGAGAGAGAGAGAGAGAGAGAGAGATGGAGGGAGAGAGCGGGGAGAGGGAGGGAAGGAGAAATGGGGAGATAGGTGGAAAGAGACAAGGAGGGAGGGAGGGAGAGAGGGAGGGAGAGAGGATGAAAGAAATAAAGGTAGAGATAGGTGGAAAGAGACAAGGAGGGAGGGAGGGAGAGAGAGAGGGGAGGGGGAAAGAGAGAGAGAGAGAGAGAAAGAGAGAGAGAGAGAGGGAGAAAGGGTGAGATAGGGTGAAAGAGACAGGGAGGGAGGGAGAGAGGGAGAGCAGGAGAGAGAGAGGCAAAGAGAGGGGGAGGGATGGAGAAAGTGAGAGAGAGAGAGGGAGAGAGAGAGAGGGAGGAAGATAGGGAGAGGGAGAGAAAGGGAGAGATAGGGGAAAGAGACAAGTAGAGAGAAAGGGACATAGGGAGGGATAGGGGCAAAGGGAAAAGGGGAGAGAGAGCGATGGAGGGATGGAGGGATGGAGAGAGAGGGAGAGAGGGGAGAGAGAGAGGAAGAGAGGGTGGGAGGGAGGGAGAGAGGGAGGGGGAGAGAGAGAGAGGGAGAGAGAGATAGAGGGAGGGAGAGAGGGAGAAGGAAAGTAGGAGAGACAAAGGGAGAGATAGGGGAAGGAGACAAGGAGAGTGAGAGGGAGGGACGGAGGGATGGAGGGAAGGAGACGGGGAGAGAGAGAGGAAGAGAGAGGTGGATGGATGTAGAGAGAGGGAGGGGTAGGGAGAGAGGAAGAGATGGAGAGAGAGATAGGTGGAGAGGGAGACTGGGAGAGATACAGGGAGAGGGAGAGAGAGTGAGAGAGATGGAGAGGGAGAGGGAGAGAGATGGAGGGAGGGGGAGAGGGAGGAGAGGGAGAGAGAGAGAGAAGGGGGGTGGGAAAGAGAAAGAGAGAGAGATGAGGGAAGAGGCGGGGGGAAAGAGAGGGAGAGGGAGAGGGAGAGAGAGAGAGGGAGATAGGGCGAGGAAGATAGATGGAAGGGAGAGACAGAGAGGTGGGGAGAGAAATGGAGGGCGAGAGAGAGGGGAGAGACATAGAGGGAGGGAGAGAGATGAAGGAGAGAGAGAGGGGGGGATAGAGATAGCGAGAGGGAGGGAGAGGGAGAGAGGGGGGAGGGAGGGAGAGGGAGAGAGGGGGGAGGGAGGGAGAGAGAAAGGGAGAGTGAGATAGAGAGAGAGGGAGAGATAAAGATATTGAGGGAGGGAGAGGGGTTGTGGGAGAGAGAAGGGGAGGGAGGGAGAGGGGGAGGGAGTGGGATAAATAGAGGGAGAGAGAGAGAGAGATAAATAGACGTTGTGAGAGGGGGAGGGATAAGGAGAGAGATGGAGGGAGGGAGTGAGGGAGGGGGAGAGAGAGGGAGATAGGGCAAGAGAGAGAGAGAGGGAGGGGGGAGAGAGAGAGGGGGAGGGAGAGAGAGAGGGGGAAGAGAGAGGGGGAGAGTGGTTAGATAGATAGTTTGAGGGAGAGGGAGGGGAGAGGGATATGGAGAAATATGGAGGGAGGGATAGATGGGGAGAGAGGGGGAGAGGGAGAGCGAGAATGATAGGGAAAGGGAGAGGGAGAGAGATGGAGGGAATGAGAGAGGGAGGGAGAGAGAGAGAGATGTAGGGAGAGAGAGGGAGGGATGGAGACAGGGAGAGGTAGAGGGATAAGGAGAGGTAGAGAGAGAGAGAGAGAGAGAGAGAGAGAGAGAGGGAGGGATAAAGGGAGAGATAGGGGGAAAGAGATAGGAAGGGAGCGAGAGAGGGAGAGCCGGAGAGAGAGAGGCAAAGAGAGAAGAAGGGATGGAGAAAGGGAGAGAGAGAGAGGGAGAGAAAGGGAGAGAGGGGAAAAAGACAAGTAGAGAGAGAGGGAGAGAGGGAGGGATAGGGGAAAAGGGACAAGGAGAGAGAGAGCGATGGAGGGATGGAGGGATCGAGAGAAAGGGAGAGAGGGGAGAGAGAGAGGCAGAGAGAGTGGGAGGGAGGGAGAGAGGGAGGGGGAGAGATAGAGAGGGAGAGAGAGATAGAGGGAGGGAGAGAGGGAGAAGGAAAGTAGGAGAGACAAAGGGAGAGATAGGGGAAAGAGACAAGGAGAGTGAGAGGGAGGGACGGAGGGATGGAGGGAACGAGATAGGGATAGAGAGAGGAAGAGATAGGCATATGGATGTAGAGAGAGGGAGGGGTAGGGAGAGAGGAAGAGATGGAGAGAGAGACAGGTGGAGAGGGAGACTAGGAGAGATACAGGGAGAGGGAGAGAGAGTGAGAGAGATGGAGAGGGAGAGGGAGAGAGATGGAGGGAGGGGGAGAGGGGGTACAGACTGGGGGGAGAGGGAGAGAGAGAGAGAAGGGGGGTGGGAAAGAGAAAGAGAGAGAGATGAGGGAAGAGGTGGAGGGAGAGAGACGGATAGGGAGAAAGAGAGAGAGGAAGGGGGAGAGAGAGAGAGAGGGAGATAGGGTGAGGAAGATAGATGGAAGGGAAAGACAGAGAGGTGGGGAGAGAATGGGAGGGAGAGAGAGGGGGGAGAGACATAGAGGGAGGGAGAGAGAGGCAGGAGAGAGAGAAGGGGGGATAGAGATAGCGAGAGGGAGGGAGAGGGAGAGAGGGGGGAGGGATGGAGAGAGGGTTAGAGGAGAGAGGGGGAGAGAGAGGGGAGAGAGTGAGGGGTAGAGAAAGGGAGAGTGAGATAGAGAGAGAGGGAGAGATAGAGATATTGAGGGAGGGAGAGGGGTTGTGGGAGAGAGAAGGGGAGGGAGGTAGAGGGGGAGGGAGTGGGATAAATAGAGAGAGAGAGAGAGAGAGAGAGATAAAGAGACGTTGTGAGAGGGGGAGGGAGAAGGAGAGAGATGGAGGGAGGGAGTGAGGGAGGGAGAGAGAGGGAGATAGGGCAAGAGAGAGAGAGAGGGAGGGGGGAGAGAGAGAGAGGGAGGGAGAGAGAGAGGGGGGAGAGAGAGGGGGAGAGTGGTTGGATAGATAGGGAGAGGGAGAGGGGGGGGAGAGGGATATGGAGAAATATGGAGGGAGGGATAGATGGGGAGAGAGGGGGAGAGGGAGAGCGAGAGTGAGAGGGAAAGGGAGAGGGACAGAGATGGAGGGAATGAGAGAGGGAGGGAGAGAGAGAGAGAGGGAGGGAGAGAGAGGGAGGGATGGAGACAGGGAGAGGTAGAGAGAGAGAGAGAGAGAGAGAGGGAGAGAGAAAGGGAATGTGTGGGGAAAGAGAGATAGGGGGAGAGGGAGAGGTAGAGGGAGAGAGATGGAGGGAGGGAGAGAGGGAGGGAGAGGGAGAGATATGGAGGGAGGGAGAGAGGGAGGGATAGGGAGAGGTAGATAGGGCTAGGGAGAGAGAGGGATGGGGGAGAGAGGGAGAGGAAGGGAAAGGGAGAGATGGAGAGAGAGAGGGGGAGGATAGATAGGTAGAGGGAGAGTGTCACGCCTCCAATTTCACCCAAAAAAAAAAAAATTCCTTTGCGAGTGCAGGCTTTTGAGCATAGGTTTATTATGACATTTCAATCTTTCCACTATGATAGTTTTCATCACATCATGTTGCAATAAAACCCTCTACCACTACCTCTTACCTTATGTTGTTTTTATTCCAAGTAGGAAGATATTTTATAGGAATCTATTCTTTACACAGGTCTCGCATAACCTCGCCACTCTCTTTTAACTTAATGGTCACATATCTCATTTATGAAATTATTGAATCTAGACGTAAACCATATGGACCATGAACATATATTATATAACATGATTTGTATGAGCCGTTGCCCATGGGCACTTTCGACCCTTCCACTAGCCATTTTTACGATGTTTACGCCATGTATATGGGTATAGCCTTTGGGGTTATCGATTTTTCATATAATTCGATGTGCATTCTATATTTGAATTGACCTTTTCATGCATTTGGCATTAACATGTATATACGCCTGGGTTGATATGACCACCCATCATTGTACATAAGATTTCAAATCGATTTAATATATGGTACTGGGCATTGGGATCATTCTGCACGTAGAGCGTATCATCACCCCAGATTTGGGTTCTCTATGCATCGCCGCGGTGAGATTTTTATCCACGTCAGGTGTTGTGATAATTAAATGAGTGTTGTATGGTTTTTTTTTTATACCCTTTCGTTTGCTTACATGGTGAATCCATGTCGTTGGCATGTTCGGCCTACGTGGTGTACAACACCCACGTCGATACTTGCACAGGACATATGGAATTCAATTCGGATCTACACCCATTAATTTTATACGACGGTCTTAACTCTCCACTACTACCCATCGATTCGTGGCTTAGCTTCTCCGATTCTGCCAAGTGGACGATGGCGATCGATTCCAGTTAGGGTTCAGGTGGTTTTTCGAAGAATTATATAAGCCTTGAGTGTAGAGTTATGTTGGTTTTCTGCGTTCATCAGTTTGTGGTGCTCCTCTGCGTCTGCACCATTCTACTTCTGCCGAGGGTTTTCGATTTTCCGCTGCAGAGAAGAAGTATGGCGCCTCTAGTTTACCAACACGAAGTCAGGTAATTACCTCCACGCGCACTTTTTTTCTATTGCAGGTTTGAATGATTCAGAAAGTAGTTTGTAAAGGCCATATGCCTACTCTGAATATATATTCAATCATCAGTAAGGTGAATGCATCTGGTTTTTTCGATTTTCAAGGTATACATTCAGCGCAAGGTGTGGTTGGTTTCTATCTTCAGGGTTATCGTCGACCCTTCTCTGGCTATGTTATAAAATGAGACTAATTTGTTTTATACCTCCTGTGTAGCGTGCGTCGCATCTCCTCAGGCAGACGTCTCCTGTTCCATGGAGCCTTATGAGGTGGGTTCTTATTCGTGCCATCTCCGCATATAATTGTTGATTTCGTCGTATTATATTCGAGGGTGATTCATATTGATCCCTCTCTGTTCAATTTTCGATTTCAGGGCTCGGTGCATCTGAGATTTGCGTTTCACAGGTAATGGTTTTAACATCGTAATTATTTTCTTCATTCACTTATTTCCCCACGATGGCGCAAATGGCTAATTCACAGTTTGGGTTGAATTTGTTTTCTACAGGTAAGCCGGAGGGCTCTTGCATGCTTATGACGGGAGATAGTAACCCTTTCAATAGTTATGGATGCTAACATCGGTCTCTTCGCCATCCAGGTCAGTATACTTATGGGGTTACTTCCCCTCTCCTATTGCATTGTCTCGTGGCGTCAGAACATTGTTCTCTTGTGATGTTGTGCAGTGTTCCTTGAGGAACGAGACTCTCTCTGAGTCGGGATTTTGTTTTCTTCTTGTTATCGTTGTCACTCTTGGATGGCACTCATTTAAATTTGTTCTGTTGAGATAGGGGTTGTGAGTTTTATACCCAAGCCTTATAGGCTCAGCATGTATTTCTATAATTTTGGACAGATATGTACTCCCTATTGTCTTAAGTCAATTTTTAATATACTTTGCCAGAGTATAAATGTACATCGACTGTATGAATAGTGCATATGATTTCATACCATGGAATTTTTCTTTGTTTAGTTTGCTCGTCTGAACCATATTTGTTTCCTGGTAATGCTAATGAAATTCCAGATTTCTGAATTGCATGCATCAAAATTTACGGGTAGTTATATGTGATGTTTATCTATTCTTCTGATGTACTTCGTTCGCTCTTTTCTGCGGTTAGAAATCTCCACTCTAGTACTTGTATCATAATTACAGTTTTCTCTGTTCCTGATTACATTGAACTTGTTTTACATTTATCTATCTAGACATATGAAATGCTTGCGGGAAATTATGAGTCCATTCTCATTTATAAACAGATGGTTAATATGTATGAAAGTCTAGAAATTATGTTCTCCTATTTTCCAAAGTTATACAGGCATATTTCTATTCTCCAGTTTCGTCTCACTTTCTTGTATCTAGTTACAGCTCTTGTCTACCTATGTGTCTGGTGGTAGATGTTTCTTAAGGGCTGGTAATGGGATTTGAACTCATTCCCTTTTCCCTCTTAGTCAAGGGAAATATTGGTTACATAAATGCTACTATGTATACTGTTGAAAATAATTTACCCTTTTCTCCTATGCTTCTCAACTGCTTAATCATAATTTATGCACTCTATGTATTCATTATCAGTTCTATGATGTTCGAATAGTTCCATGAGGCCATTGTCTCTGATAATTTTTTTTCTTTATAAATATCTACTCCTTTCCTCCACTAGAATAAGTGGGGCTTTCCTCCTCGTTTTAGACCATTTAATTTCCTGGAATTATAATAGAATATTTGGTTGAACCTGAGGTCAGTCTATTGACTCTCTCCTTCTGTTCTTTCATACACAGTATAAATTTTAACTCATATCCTACTATTATTCCGGTATACTACAGTGAATTTAATTTCTCTCTATGGTAGCTGTACTAAAATTTATGCTAGGAAATAGAGGCAGATTAAAACAATTTCACAATGTTTCCTCAAAGAACAAGGTTTCCTCAGATTTAAACCAACCCTGGGTATAAACATTCTGTGGGATTCTAATTTACAGGATTTTCCTCTACAACTATACAGAATGATCAGGTTACTGCCTGGTGATTAAATTCTGTTAAATGTAGACTAGTAAAATGTAATACCTTAGAGACAATTTTTGTTTTTATATGTACCCAATTCATACCATAATAAACAAGAAGACAATTTTTCTCAGAGACATACCACTCATGCAGTAGACCAACCTCCCAACCTTATGTTTCTTCTGTCTCCCATAACTCACCCCCGAGCTAAGATCACCTCCTGCAGCAGATCAACCCCCTAATCTGTACAAGAGCAGCTTATTTAAACTATTGTTCCCCAAAGCATGTTTCTAATTCTGCGTCCAGAATCTCAGGATGCTTTTCTTCCTGTTTGCCTAGGCTTCCCAATTTAGGGATTCTTTAAAGATGTTTTATGCTTTTCCTCAGCTTTTCCAGCTTTTTACCTCTTCCCAACTACATTCCTCATCATTGGGGAAATTCATATTTTTCCACAAAAATCTAAATTTAAAACTTACTGTCTTTCAAGGATTTTTGAAAGTTTGTGGGGAAATATTTGCCTCATCCATCCTCACAAATTTAGCAAGTGATCTCATCATCTCATTTTTGGTCAATCTGCACCACAATAATTTATTCATTTCCTCAATTAAATGTTTAATTACATTCACAAAATAATTATCCTTTGGGGTCCACTCCCCTTAGGATGTAAATTTCAAGTATCTAACTTTAAAATGCAATCACATGAATTGGGGGTGTTACATATTCCCCCTTTGAAAATAAACACCATGCTCGGTGTTTTTATTCAACTACTAGAGTTTATTTTGCAAATAAAAATGGATATTTTTCCATCATTTCAGTCTCACGTTCCCAGGTAGCTTCTTCAGAAGTAAAGTGCTTCCACTGCACTTTACTCTTGCTACCGTTCTGCTTCTCAATTCAATTTCTTCGCGCTCGAATATTTGAAGAGCTTCTGGCAGAAACTCCCCTTCTGGTTCCACCTGTACAACATTCCAATCAATTATGTGAGAAGCATCATGCACATATCTTTTTAACAATGAAACATGAAATACATCATGAACTCTAACATGGGGTGGTAAGGCCAGCTTGTAAGCCACTGGTCCCACCCTTTCTAATACTTCAAAGGGACCACAGTATCTAGGGGCCAATTTTTCACAACTCCCAGCATAAAGGGTGCTCTTTTTGGGTTTAATACGCAAATATACATGCTCCCCAACTTTAAATTCTCTATGCACTCTTTTCCTATCTTCATAACTCTTCTAGCGATCTTGTGCTGTCTTGATATTCTTTTGTATCTACTTAAAAATTCCTTCCATTTCTTGTAAAGCATCAGGTCCCAACATTAGTTTCTCTTCTGGCTGACTCCAGCTCAAAGGAGTACCACACTTCCTTCCATACAGTGCTTCAAACGGACTCATTTTGATGGAGGATTGATAGCTGTTATTATAGGCAAATTTGGCTAAATGTAAGAAATCTTCCCACTTTGAGGGTCTATCCATCACATACATTCTCAGCATGTCCTCCAAAATTTTATTAGTTCTTTCCGTTTGACAATCAGTCTGAGGGTGGTAGGTAGTGCTAAAATTTAATTTAGTGCCCATTCCTCCAAATAATCCTCTCCAAAAGGCTGTTGTAAACTTAGAATCCCTATCAGAAACAATCACCTTAGGAAACCCATGGAGCCTTACTATCTCCTTCAGGAACACATTCGCTACTTGAGTTGTTCCAAAGGTGGATTTCACTGGTATAAAGTGAGCAGCTTTGGTTAAAGTGTCTACTACTACCATTACAGAATCATGCTGTCACATCTCCCTCTCTGATACTCGAAATTTTTTTTTTCGCAGGTGAAATTTAACTTGGTTCATCTTTACTTTTACACTTCCATCTCCTTCCTTTGGAGGATAGACATAAAATTAAATAATAAACTTCTAACACATTGATAATGTTAACTACATACATTTATCATTGTGTTTCATCCCATTTTACTTATTCCTAGAAGCAACTAATCATATGATGATTCTCATATAACCCCTCTACACTAATGTTTTCCCATTTTATTTAACCATTGGACGTTATATAGGAATAAATCGAGGTCTTGAACTTTGTACATTATAAAATCGAACCACTCATTTTATTTTTAAATCAAATGTGATCGATAACCATAGATCGACCCTTTCATGATTTATCATAGGTCGAAGTTTGGCCCAAGCCACGTATTACTCAACTTGATACGCTTGTATTTTATTCGTATATGACTGATAATTTCTTACCCATAGGGTAGGGTTTGAATATCGATTTAGCAAACGGGACGCTATGACTACCTGCATTCAATTTCTTGTTTTTCCATAAATTTTGATTGATGCGAAGTACTATGAGTCTGAACTCTGGATACCCATCACGCGATTTGGTGTACAATGGGTTTGAATAAATAATTTAAAATATTCCCCTTGGGTTTGATTAATATTTCGTTCAGATCATGCTATTTAAGAGTTTAATGTTACAATCCCTCTCGGGATCATTGGATGTACTTTCCCTTAAATTTACTCAGACGCAAATCCCTAGCCGAGTTCATTCATACGATGATCCATACACGTGGACGGCTCGATTTTAATGGAGTTAGGGTTTCCTACTCCGTTATTAGTTCCTGTCTTTTTCGTTCTAGAACTTCATTTTTCTCTGGTGGCGTCCGTCATTTCTCTCTGGACTATTTTTGCACAGGATGGCAATCGTCGAGGGTTTCTACCAAGCGCTCGTTCATTTGATCATAGTAAGTATGTTTTTTTTTTCATCTGGCTATTGATGCTGTGAGTAGTGCTTATTAACTCTTCATTCTGTTATGGAGCAATTTCAGTGAACGATGCTACTCGGCTTGTTTCCTCAGTTCTGGTTTCACTCTACTGCAATCGTATAGGAGTGGAATCCTCACGATGGCTTTCCTGAAATTATTCACAATACTGCTACAGCGAAATAGGTATTATCGTTTTTAATCAATGGTTTTCTTCTCTCCGTCTTACACATTTCGTTTGCTGTGGGTTGAATGCAGAACTCAGAAAGAGTATATGGTTCGGCTAATACCATTGCCATTTGCTCCTATTTTCCTAATAAATTTTTTTATTAACCCCAACGACTTGGGTGTTCTTACAGAACTCACGATGGAGAATAGGGGCTTTCGTATGAAGGCGAAAGGCCTAGTCCACTCTTGACGTGGCAAGGTAACCATCAAGTTTGAAGCACAACTCAAATTTTGTAAGGGTTGACTTATATTTTATCATGCGCAATTGCGTTTAACTCTCCTCTTCTCGCTGTGTTCATTCCAGGGAGTATTGATCTGGCGATTCTCGCGCTACCCCAGGCATACAGTATACTTCGTTTTTTGTTTTTTCATCGTTCGGTGGATACTTTCTATTATGGATCAGATATTTTCTAATAGAAATATTCTCTGTTCCTTGCAGGTATATAAAGTCTGCTATGGTCGAAGAGGTTACAATCCTTTTCGTTGTTTCTGACGACTTCATTCGACTTATTTCCTTTGTTCATTATTGTACAGGTTCCCCAATTTTTCCAACGATCTTCGCACGGATTGTCTCATGTTGCTATAGAAAGTAGTTAAATTTGTTTTTATTCTTATAGCCGCGGTCATGCGGTTGGGGTAGGGACGTTTACCCATTATGAGTTCCACGCTGAATGTTGCGACTAAGCTCGCCCAGTTTCGTTTCCTCTGTGCGTGTTTATTTCTGAACTCAGCCGACTAAGGGCGAACTGAATCTCAGAAGTGACTCATGGAATTTCTATTCTAATTTGGCACTCATTTCTACTGTTGATATGCGTACTGCTTCATTTCAGGATGAGTTAACATTAATTCTGAACGGATTCGTATGAATATTTGCATCTTGCTTCGTGTTCCTTTGGTTGGGTTTTTTGTCTGACTCCTCCCTTTTTGTTCGAATCTATTATGTAGAAAAGTCTCTTTTATTTTTTTTCTTTTGAGTTAATGTTTATCAACTCAGAACATACTTATTCTCTAAATGCTAAAGGAGTATATTAATGTTTGTCTATGACTGATATTCCATGAATATTTAAATGATGTCAACAAAGTTTTATTTATTTTAATATGCTGATTCAGCATGCATATATAGGCATTGTGCAACTATATGTTAGCAGTTCCTTTCATAATGGTAAATTTTTCTTTGAATTTAATTAGACAACCGTGACAGTGTATAAGATCCTAAAATTTTTTATGCTGCATAATAGTTACAAATACTCTTATCTGGATTTCCCTCATATTTCTGTGGAAACTCTAGGACAGATAACTTAAAATATGAAGTCAATACCTGGCAGCTTTTTAACTCTCATTTATATACAGAGGTTTATACATGTTTCTTAACTAGAGTTGGCATAGTTCAAACAATCTAGTAAAAGATTAACTGTTCACCCACTACCATATATCTCTTGGTGTGCATAAATAGTTTGTTATGGTATTTGTGTAGCATAGACTCTTTGTTGCATAAACAAGTTTAAAATCTGGCTTATGTTCTATGGTCTAGTAGTATCTTCCTGAAGTTTGTTTTGTTTCAAAACTCTAATGGCATTAATTCTGGTTACTCCAAGTTTTACAGGAAAATTTCCTCTAGACTAAAATTTAGAAGTCAATAAAGTTTAATTGACCCCACCAAAGCACTTGTACTCTGTCCCCAGATTCATAAAATCTATCCTGTCATTCTCTCATGCACAGGGTAAATTGCAAGTCTTTTATTATTGCTTTCCAATATACAATAGGAATATCAGATTTTCATGCACATATATGCAGATACTAGAATCATTATAAGAAACAGAAGCAGATTAAAGTTAAGTTATTGATTCTTCTTCTGTGAAAAGATAATTACCCGCAGATTTAAACCAATCACTGGTTTAGATACTCTGTGGAATTCTACTTCACAGATTGAATTCTACAACGATATAGAGTGGCAAGGATAAATTTCTTATAAACAACACTGTTAAATGTAGAATTTATGTTCTAGTATACAATGAAGTTTTATATGTAGCCAATTCATACTATATGAAGTAAAACATCTGTAAAATTAGGAACATACCACTCTTGCAAATGACCAACCTCCCAACCTTAGAATCCTTGTGTCTCCCAGGACTCACCCCCGAGCTGAGATCATTATCCTAGAACAGACTAACCTCAATCTATTCTAGTGCAGCTTATTTAAGCTTTTACTCCCCAAAGCCTGTTTCTAATTCTGCATCCAGAATATCAGGATGCTTTTCTTCCTGTTTGCCTAGGCTTCCCATTTAGGGATTCTTTAAAGTTGTTTTATGCTTTTCCTCTGCTTTTCCAACTTTTTACATCTTCCCAACTACTTTCCTCATCATTGGGTAAATTCAGATTTTTCCTCAAAATCTAAATTTAAAACTTACTATCTTTCAAGGATTTTTGAAAGATTGTGGGGAAATATTTGCATCATCCATCCTCAAAGATTTAGCAAGTGATATCATCATCTCATTTTTGGTCAATTTTCTCCACAATAATTTATTCATTTCCTCAACTAAATGTTTAATTACATTCACAAAATAATCATCCTTTGGGGTCCACTCCCCGTAGGATGTATAGTTCAAGTATCTAACTTTAAAATGAAATCACATGAATTGGGGGGTGTTACACATGCTGGTATTTGGTTTTGGGTAATCCTGTAATGAAGTCCATGGAAACGGTGTCCCACTTCCATTCTATAATGGGCAAAGGGTTCAGAAGGACGACAGGATGCTGATGTTCAACCTTAACTAATTGACATTCCATGCATCTACTTAAATATTCTGCTACCTCTCTCTTCATTCCTGGCCAGAACAACTTCTTTTTCAGGGCTGTTAACATTTTCTGATATCGTGGATGTCCTCCATAAGGTTTTTTGTGGTACTCAACCAGAATTTCTCTTTTTAAAGACTCTACATTGGGAATATACAATCTGTTCTTATAGAAAATCAACCCTTTTTTATTTTGGGTAAAATCAGTTTTTTCCTTTTTCTGTAATTGCACCAAAAGTGTTTCATAATTTGGGTCTTGGTTTGCTACCTTATTCACCAATTATTCTACATCTATCTGAGCACTACTTCCAATATTATTGATATTTTGACAAGCATTTCTGCTCAATGCATCAGCAACTTTATTCTCCTTCCCTCTAATATGTTTTATATCCATGTCAAACTCGCTTAAAAAGGACATCCATCTGGCTTGTCTGGCATTCAAATCAGTTTGGGAAAAGAAATATTTGAGACTAATATGATCAGTCATCAATGTAATTTTTTTCCCAAGAAGATAGTGCCGCCACATTTTCAAAGCATGAATAACAGCTACTAATTCTAAATCATAGGCACTATAATTCTGTTCATGCATCTTCAGTTTCCTGGATTCATAGGAAATCACTGAATTTTCCTGCAAAAGAACTCCTCCCAATCCTTCTCTACATGCATCCGTACATACCAGAAATTCCTTATCAGGATCTGCAATCTTTAGTATAGGGGCTCTGGTAAGTTTAAGTTTTAATTGGTCGAAACTGTTTTGGCATTTTTCAGTCCATTCAAACTTGACACCTTTTCTCTGTAAGGAAGTGATGGGATGTGCTATGGCAGAAAATCTCTCCACAAATTTGCGATAATAGCCGGCAATCCCCATGAATGATCTAACTGTTGAAACATCAGCGGGTACTGGCCATTCTTTTATAGCCTTTATCTTCTTCGGGTCCACAACAATGCCTTGTTTAGAAATAATATGACCCAAGTATTGGATCTTGTCCTTATAGAACTCACATTTTCTAAATTTAGCGTATAGCTGATTTTCCTTTAGAGTTTGCAACACTATCCTCAGGTGTTCTTTGTGTTCCTCCTCCTCATGGTACAGATGGTAAATATCATCTCGTTTCGGGACAAGTTGCTTAAATACTTTTAACACGTTCATTAGGCACATGTGAATGTGTGGAGCGTTCATTAAACCAAAAAGGTGAGAACTACAAATTCGTGGTGGCCATACACAGTCCCGAAAAAGGTGGCTGGTCTTCCTCTTTAATTGCGAGGCGGGTGGTGCGCCTGGTGCCTTGGTCAATTTTTGAAATACGAAGCTCTCACAGTCGAAAAGATTGTCAATTCTAGGCAAGATATCTATTTTTAATAATTAGCTTATTCGGGTTGCCTATAATCAATATCACGAAAAGTTCCATCTTTCTTTTACGAACGACGGTGCTCCCAAAAACGAGCTCGGTCATTTCCTTTATCTCGAAGTTCTTCCAAATTTAGGCACCGAGTTCCTGATTCGAGAGGGACTCATTCGATGGGTTCTGCGACCGACGGTGTTTGCTCCACCAGCACCCGGAATCGATTGAGAAGTCAATCTCTCTTTTTGGGGGGAGATGAGGGATTTCCTTTGGAAAAAATTCCTTGAATTCTCTTATTACTGGTACAGCATCCAGTAATTCTTCTTCAGTTTTCTGTTCTGTTTCTTCCACATGCACTGCATAAACTTGGTATCCTTTTCTAGTTGTTCTTTTTAATTGCAATGCTGAAATTTGTCTTACAGAAATAGGTTTTGGTTTCCCTTTGAGAATAAAAATTTTCCCTTCCTCATCTACACAATGCAAGGTCTTATCCCAACAATTCATCAAAGCTTTCTTCTTTTCCAGCCAATCCATTCCTATCAATAGATCATATGACCCTAAGGGTAGAATGTTCAAATTCACTTCTGTTCGAAACTCATTTAATTGGATTTCTGTTCTGGGCAGTTTATGTGTTACCTTTCTTTTTGTTCCAATGGCCAGCTGTACCAACCATGACTGTTGAAATTTTTCAGTTTTTTAAGTTACATTTTCTACAATATTTGGACTAACGTAACTCAAAGAAGCACCTGGATCAATCAGAACAGTAACAGGTAGGTCAGAAATCTTACCCTCCATTTCCACCATGGTTGCTTGATGTTCTGCTTGCCGATTTTCCAGGGCTGCACTGATAGTTGGTATGTTTCTGGCTATATCATTTACTGTTGTCGCTTCCCGATCTCTCATGAGCATATGAATATCTCGATGAGGGCAGTCCCTCAAAAGATGGGGTTCTCCACAGCCCCAACATTTCAAGGGCTCCTTCATTCTGACTGTTCCCTCCTTTTTACTGTCTCCATCTATTGGTTTCGAAGCCACTTGAGACTGTGCAGTTTGACTTTCTTTGGGTTTACTAAACCTTTTCCGCTGATGATCTCTGCGAAAATTCTTCAGATAGGCTAGTTTCTGTTTTATCCCTTTGAATTCATTCTTATTTACCCAACTTTTTCCATGATCATTTTTTCCTTTGAACTGTTGGTAACACAATCTAGCTTTTCTAATAGCTTCTTCCATTGTTTTTGGGTTGTCAAACTCAATTTTCTCTTTGTATACCATAGGCAAACAATTCAGAAACCTCTGTACCTTTGCCTTTTCTTCCCTTATGTAAGGCACATATCTTAATAGATTGGTAAATTTAGTAATGAACTCATCGATAGTGAGCTGTCCCAATCTAAGCTCATGAAATTATTTTTCTCTGTCATCATAGTACCACTCATTCAAGTAGCGATTCTTGAATTTAGCCTGGAAATCTTCCCATGTAATTGTCTTTTCATCTATGGCATGCACCATCTTTGTCTCCTCCCAGCACAAGGTAGCCTTACCTTGTAGCTGGTAGACAGCTAATCTAGCCTTCAAATTGCTTTCATAATCATAAACCTAGAAATACTTAATCATATTCAGCAACCAGGTTTCAACATCTTCCTCCTTCTCGCCGTCATAGGAGGGAGGTTTGATTTTTCGGAATTCCCCTTGTAATTCCTTTTTCTGCTTATTCTGATGTCGAATAGCATCTTCCTCATCAGATTCATCAGTTTTCCTCTTTCCGGAACCTTCGCCTTCTTGGCTGTTCCGTGAGGTTAATTCCCCGATGAGCTTTTCCTGCTCCTCACTGGCTAATGACAATCTGTCATTCTGGCTTTTTATCTCAGCCAATTCTTGTTGCAAATTTCGCAACATAGCCATCATGGCCGCATTGGGATCCGGTTCACCACGTAGATCAACATAAATTTCGCCACCTTCTTCAATTCTATCACCTCACTGTACACTACATAGCGCAGGTCAGTGAACAGAAAAAAAAAAAAACAAAACAACAAAAACAATACTTTTGCTACGGCAAATAAAATTACACAGTGAGTACACAGCAATCGTGAGCACAATGTCACCAGCCTAGTTTTATAACTTGGGCTCTGATACCATTTGTCACGCCTCCAATTTCACCCAAAAAAAAAATTTTCCTTCGCGAGTGCAGGCTTTTGAGCATATGTTTATTATGACATTTCAATATTTCCACTATGATAGTTTTCATCACATCATGTTGCAATAAAACCCTCTACCACTACCTCTTACCTTATGTTGTTTTTATTCCAAGTAGGAAGATATTTTATAGGACTCTATTCTTTACACAGGTCTCGCATAACCTCGCCACTCCCCTTAGGATTAAAGTTCAAATATCTAACTTTGAAATTCAAACACATGAATTGCGGGTGTTACATATTCCCCCTCTGAAAATAAACACTGTCCTCGGTGTTTTTATTCAACTAATAGAGTTTATTTTGCAAATAAAAATGGATATTTTTCCATCATTTCAGTCTCTCGTTCCCAGGTAGCTTCTTCAGCAGTAAAGTGCTTCTACTGCACCTTTACTTTGGCTACTGTTCTGCTTCTCAATTTAATTTCTTCCCGCTCCAATATTTGAAGCGGTTCTGGCAGAAACTCCCCTTCTGGTTCCACCTGTACAACATTCCAATCAACTATGTGAGAAGCATCATGCACATATCTTTTTAACAATGAAACATGAAATACATCATGAACTTTAACATGGGGTGGTAAGGCCAGCTTGTAAGCCACTGGTCCCACCCTTTCTAATATTTCAAAGGGACCACAGTATCTAGGGGCCAATTTTGCACAACTCCCAGCAGAAAGGGTGCTCTTTTTGGGTTTAATACGCAAATATACATGCTCCCCAACTTTAAATTCTCTATGCACTCTTTTCTGATCTGCATAACTCTTCTGGCGATCTTGTGTTGTCTTGATGTTATTTTGTATCTGTTTGACTATTCCTTCCATTTCTTGTAAAGCATCGGGTCCCAACTTCAGTTTGTCTTCTGGCTGACTCCAGCTTAAAGGGGTACGACACTTCCTTCCATAAAGTGCCTCAAACGGACTCATTTTGATGGAGGATTGATAACTGTTATTATAGGCAAATTCAGCTAAATGTAAGAAATCTTCCCACTTTGAGGGTCTATCCATCACATACATTCTCAGCATGTCTTCCAAAATTTGATTAGTTCTTTCCGTTTGACCATCAGTCTGAGGGTGGTAAGCAGTGCTAAAATTCAATTTAGTGCCCATTCCTCCAAATAATCCCCTCCAAAAGGCTGCTGTAAATTTAGCATCCCTATCAGAAACAATCACCTTAGGGACTCCATGGAATCTTACTATCTCCTTCAGGAACACATTCGCTACTTGAGCTGTTCCAAAGGTGGATTTCACTGGTATAAAGTGAGCAGCTTTGGTTAAAGTGTCTACTACTACCATTACAGAATCATGCTGGTATTTGGTTTTGGGTAATCCTGTAATGAAGTCCATGGAAACAGTGTCCCATTTCCATTCTGCAATGGGCAAAGGGTTCAGAAGGCCGGCAGGATGCTGGTGTTCCACCTTAACTAGTTGACATTCCATGCATCTACTTAAATATTCTGCTACCTCTCTCTTCATTCCTGGCCAGAACAACTTCTTTTTCAGGGATGTTAACAATTTCTGATATCCTGGATGTCCTGCATAAGGTTTCTTGTGGTATTCATCCAGAATTTCTCTTTTTAAAGACTCTACATTTGGAATATACAATCTTCTCTTATAACAGATCAACCCTTTTTGGTTTTGAGTGAAACCAGTTTTCTCCTTTTTCTGTAATTTTACCAGAAGTGTTTCATAATTTGAGTCTTGGTTTGCTGCTTTAATCACTAATTTTTCTACATCAATCTGAGCACTACTCCCAATATTATTGATATTTTGACAAGCATTTCTACTCAATGCATCAGCAACTTTATTTTCTTTCCCTCTTATATGTTTTATGTCCATGACAAACTCACTTAAAAAGGACAGCCATCTGGCCTGTCTGGCATTGAATTCAGTTTGAGAAAAGAAATATTTGAGACTAATATGATCAGTCATCAATGTAAATCTTTTTCCAAGTAGATAGTGCCGCCACATTTTCAAAGCATGAATAACAGCTGCTAATTCTAAATGATGGGCACTATAATTCTGTTCATGTATCTTCAATTTCCTGGATTCATAGGAAATCACTGAATTTTGCTGCAGAAGAACTCCCAATCCTTCTCCACATGCATCCGTGCATACCACGAATTCCTTATCAGGATCTGCAATCTTCAATATAGGGGCTGTAGTAAGTTTCAGTTTCAGTTTGTCGAAACTGGTTTGGCATTTTTCAGTCCATTCAAACTTGACACCTTTCCTCTGTAAGGACGTGATGGGATGTGCTATGGCAGAAAACCTTTCTAGAAATCCGCGATAATAGCCTGCAATCCCCATGAATGATCTAACTGCTAAAACATCAACGGGCACTGGCCATTCTTTTATAGCCTTTATCTTCTCCAGGTCAACAGCAAGGCCTTGTTCAGAAATAATATGACCCAAGTATTGATTCTTGTCCTTATAGAATTCACATTTGCTGAATTTAGCATATAGCTGATTTTCCTTTAGAGTTTGCAACACTATCCTCAGGTGTTCTTTGTGTTCCTCTTCACTGTTTGAGTAAACTAAAATATCATCTATGAACACAAGGACAAATTTATCCAAATACTTGTTTAACACACTGTTCATTAGACACATAAATGTGGTAGGGGCGTTTGTCAAACCAAAAGGTAGAACTACAAATTCGTAGTGGCCATACCTGGTTCTAAAAGCTTTTTTGCTGATGTCTTCCTCTTTAATTCTGAGCTGGTGGTAACCAGTTCTTAAGTAAATTTTTGAGAATACTGAAGCTCCTCTCACCCGATCAAAAATATCATCAATTCTAGGTAAAGGATATCTATTTTTAATGGTCAACTTATTCAGTTGCGTATAATCAATGCACATCCTGAAAGTTCCATCTTTCTTTTTCACGAACAACACTGGTGCTCCCCAAGGAGACACACTTGGTTTGATATACCCTTTATCTAGCAGTTCTTGCAGTTGCATTTTCAATTCTATAAGTTCAGGAGGACTCATTCGATAAGGTGCTCGTGAAACAGGTGTTGCTCCCGGCACCAGATCGATTGAGAAGTCAATCTCTTTTTTTGGAGGAAGATCAGGGATTTCCTTTGGAAAAACTTCCTTGAATTCTCTTATTACTGGTACAGTATCCAATAATTCTTCTTCAGTTTTCTGTTCTATCTCTTCCACATGCACTTCATAAACCTGATATCCTTTTCTAGCTATTCTTTTCAATTGCAAAGCTGAAATTTGTCTGATAGAAATTGGTTTGGTTTCCCTTTGAGAGTAAAGATTTTCCCTTCCTCATCTACACAATGCAAGGTCTTACCCCAGAAATTCATCAAATCTTTCTTCTTTTCCAGCCAGTCCATTCCTATCAATAGATCATATTACCCTAAAGGCAGAATGTTCAAATTCACTTCTGTTCGAAACTCATTTAATTGAATCTCTGTTCTGGGCAGTTTATGGGTTACCTTTATTTTTGTTCCAGTGGCCAGCTGTACCAAACATGACTGTGGAAATTTTTCAGTTTTTAAGTTACATTTTTCTACAATCTTTGGACTAATGTAACTCAAAGAAGCACCTGGATCAATCAGAACAGAAACAGGTAGGTCAGAAATCTTACCCTCCATTTCCAACATGGTTGCTTGATGTTCTGCTTGCTGATTTTCTAGGGCTACACTGATAGTTGGTATGTTTCTGGCTATATCATTTACTGTTGTCGCTTCCTGCTCCTGCATGAGCATGTGAACATTTCTATGGGGGCAGTCCCTCAAAAGATGGGGTTCTCCACAGCCCCAACATTTCAAGGGCTCCTTCATTCTGACTGTTCCCTCCTTTTTAATGTCTCCATCTATTAGTTTCGATGCCACTTGAGACTGTGCAGTTTGACTTTCTTTGGTTTTACTAAACCTTTTCCGCTGATGATCTCTGCCAAAATTCTTCAGATAGGCGGGTTTCTGTTTTCTCCCTTTGAATTCATTCTTACTTACCCAACTTTTTCCTTGATCAGTTTTTCCTTTGAACTGTTGATAACACAATCTAGCTTTTCTAACAGCTTCTTCCATTGTTTTTGGGTTGTCAAACTCAATTTTCTCTTTGTATACCATAGGCAAACAATTCAGAAACCTCTGTACCTTTGCCTTTTCTTCCCTTATGTAAGGTACATATCTTAATAGATTGGTAAATTTAGTAACAAACTCATCGATAGTGAGCTGTCCCAATCTAAGCTCATGAAATTATTTTTCTTTGTCATCATAGTACCGCTCATTCAAGTAGCGATTCTTGAATTTAGCCTGAAAGTCTTCCCAAGTAACTGTCTTTTCATCTATGGCATGTACCATCTTTGTCTCCTCCCACCACAAGGTAGCCTTACCTTGTAGCTGGTAGACAGCTAATCTGGCCTTCAAATTTCTTTCATATTCATAAACCTGGAAATACTTAATCATATTCAGCAACCGAGCTTCAGCATCTTCCTCATTCTCCCCGTCATAGGAGGGAGGTTTGATTTTTCGGAATTCCCCTTGTAATTCCTTTTTCTGCTTATTCTAATGTCGAATCACATACTCCTCATCAGATTCATCAGTTTTCCTCTTTCTGGAACCTTCACCTTCTTGGCTGTTCCGTGAGGTTAATTCCCTGATGAGCTTTTCCTGCTCCTCACTGGCTAATGACAATCTGTCATTCTGGCTTTTTATCTCAGCCAATTCTTGTTGCAAATTCTGCAACATAGCCATCATGGCCGCATTGGGATCTGGATCACCACACAGATCTACATAAATTTCACCACCTTCTTCCATTCTATCACCTCACTATACACTACATAGCACAGGTCAGTGAACAGAAAAAAAAAACAAAACAACTAAACAAAACTTTTGCTACAGCAATAAAATTACACAGTGAGCACACAACAATCGTGAGCACAATGTCACCAGCCCAGTTTTATAACTTGGGCTCCAATACCATTTGTCACATCTTCTTCTCTGATACTCGAATTTTTTTTTTTCGTAGGTGAAATTTAACTTGGTTCATCTTTACTTTTACACTTCCATCTCCTTCCTTTGGAGGATAGACATAAAATTAAATAATAAACTTCTAACACATTGAAAATGTTAACTACATACATTTATCATTGTGTTTCATCCCATTTTACTTATTCCTAGAAGCAACTAATCATATGATGATTCTCATATAACCCCTCTACACTAATGTTTTCCCATTTTATTTAACCATTGGACGTTGTATAGGAATAAATCGAGGTCTTGAACTTTGTACATTATAAAATCGAACCACTCATTTTATTTTTAACTCACATGTGATCGATGAACATTGATCGACCCTTTCATGATTTATCATAGGTCGACGTTGGTCCAAGCCACGTCTTAATTAACTTGATACGCTTGCATTTATTCGTATATGACTGATAATTCGGACCCGTAGGGTAGGGTTTGAATATCGATTTATCAAACGGGACGATGTGACATACCTGCATTCAATTTCTTGTTTTTCCATAAAGTTTGAATGATGCGTAGTACTACGAATCTGAACTCTGGATATCCATCATGCGATTTGGTGTACAATGGTTTGAATAAATAATTTAAAATATTCCCCTTGAGTTTGATTATTATTTCGTTCAGATCACGCTATGTATGAGTTTTAATGTTACGATCCCGCTCGGGATCTGGGGATGTACTCTCCCTTAAACTTACTCAGACGCAAATCCCAATCCGAGTTTATTCCTACGGTTATCTCCATACACGTGGACGGATCATTTTTAATGGAGTTAGGGTTTCCTACTCCATTATTAGTTCCTGTCTTTTTCGTTCCAGAACTTCATTTTGCTCTGGTGGCTTTCGTCGTTTCTCTCTGGACTATTTGTTTTCACAGGATGGCAACATCGAGGGTTTCTACCAGGCGCTCGTTCATTTGATCATGGTAAGTGTGTTTTGTTTTTCATCTAGCTATTGATTTTGTGAATAGTGTTTATTAAATCTTCGTTCTGTTATGGAGCAATTTCAGTGAACCATGCTACTCGGCTTGTTTCATCAGTTCTGTTTGCACTCTATGGCAATCGTGTAGGAGGAAAATCCTCACGATGGCGTCCCTGAAATTATTCAAAGTACTGCTACAGCAAATTAGGTATGATCGTTTTTAATCAATGGTTTTCCTCTCTCCGTCTTACACATTTTCGTTTGCTGTGGGTTGAATGGAGAACTCGGAAAGAGTATAGGGTTCGGTTTAAAACCATTGCCATTTGCTCCTATTTTCTAGATAAAATATTCTATTAACCTCAGCGACTTGGGTGTTCTTTCAGAACTCACGATGGAGAATAGGGGCTTTCGTATGAAGGTGAAAGGTCTGGTCCATTCGTGTCGTGACAAGGTAGCCATCCAGTTAAAAGCACAATTCAAGTTCGTAAGGGTTGACTTATACTTTGTCATGCGCCATTGCATTTAACTCTCCTCCTATCACTGTGTTCGTTCCAGGGAGTATTGATCTGGCGATTCTCGCGCTACCCCACAGTATACTTCGTTTTTTTTTTTTTGTTTTTTGTTTTGTTCAGTGGGCGCTTTCTATTATGGATTAGAAATTTTCTAATATAAATATTCTTTGTCGTTGCAGGTATATAAAGTCTGCTATGGCCGAAGAGGTTATGATCCTTGTCGTTATGTTCTCGCGACTTCCTTCGACTTATTTCCCTCGTTCGTTATTGTACAGGTTCTCAAATTTTTACAACGATCTTCGCATGGATTATCTCATGTTACCATAGACAGTATTTAAAATTGTTTTTATTATTATAGCCGCGGACATGCGGTTGTGTAGGGATGTTTACCCATTATGAGTTCCACGCTGAACGCTGCGACTAAGCTCGCTCAGTTTCATTCCTCTGTGCGTTTTTATTTTTCTGAACTCAGCCGACTAATGGCGAACTGAATCTCAGAAGTGACTCATGGAATTTCTATGCTAAATTGGCACTCGTTTCTACTGTTGATATGGATACTGCCTCGTTTCAGGATGAGTTATTATTAATTCTGGACCAAGTCATATAAATATTTGCATCTTGCTTCGTGTTCCTTTGGTTAGGTTTTTCGTACGACTCCTTCCTTTTTGTTCGAAACTATTATATGCAGAGAAATCTCTTTTATTTATTTTTTCTCTTTTGAGTTAATGTTAATCAACTCAGAACATACTTATTCTCTAAATGCTAAAGGAATATATTACTGTTTTTCTATGACTAATATTCCATGATGATCTAATTGAGGTCACGAAGTTTTATTTCTTTTAATATGCTAATTCAACATGCATAGATATACACTGTGCAACCATATGACAGCAGTTCATCGAATAATGGTAAATTTTTCTTTGAATTTAATTGGACAACCGTGACAGTGTATAAGATCCTAAAATGTTTTATGCTGCATAATAGTTACAAATACTCTTATCTGGATTTCCCTCATATTTATGTGGAAACTCTAGGACAGATAAATTAAAATATTAAGTTAATCCTTGGAAGCTTTTTAACTCTCATTTATATACAGAGGTTTATACAGGTTTCTTAACTAGAGTTGGCATAATTCCACCATCTAGTAAAAGATTAACTCTTCACCCACTATCATTACCATATATCTCTAGGTGTGCATAAATAGTTTGTTGTAGTATTTGTACAGCATATATTCTTTGATGCATAAGCAGGTTTAAAATCTAGCTTATTTTCTATGGTATAGTAGTATCTTCCTGAAGTTTTTTTTGTTTCAAAACTCTAATGGCATTAATTCTGGTTACTCCAAGTTTTACAGGAAAGTTTCCTCTAGACTAAAATTTAGAAGTCAATAAAGTTTAATTGACCCCACCACAGAACTTGTAATCTGTCCCCAGATTCATAAATCTATTCTAACATCCTCTCATGCACAAGGTAAATTGCAAGTCTTTCACTACTGCTTCCCAACATACAATAGGGATTTCAGATTTTCATGCACATATATGCAGATAATAAAATAACTATAAGAAACAGAAGCAGATTAAAGTTAAGTTATAATTCTACTTCACAGATTAAATTCTACAACCATACAGAGTGGCAAGAATAAATTTCTTGTAACCAACTCTGTTAAATGTAGAATTTACGTTCTAGTATAAAATGAAGTTTTATATGTAGCCAATTCATTCTATATGAAGTAAAACATCTGTAAAATTAGGAACATACCGCTCTTGCAAATGACCAACCTCCCAACCTTAGAATCCTTCTGTCTCCCAGGACTCACCCCCGAGCTGAGATCATTCTCCTAGAACAGACCAACCTCAATCTATTCTAGTGCAGCTTATTTAAGCTTTTACTCCCCAAAGCATGTTTCTAATTCTGCGTCCAGAATATCAGGATGCTTTTATTCTTGTTTGCCTAGGCTTCCCACTTAGGGATTCTTTAAAGCTGTTTTATGCTTTTCCTCATCTTTTCCAGCTTTTTACCTCTTCCCAACTACTTTCCTCATCATTGGGGAAATTCAGATTTTTCCTCAAAATCTAATTTTAAAACTTACTATCTTTCAAGGATTTTTGAAAGATTGTGGGGAAATATTTGCATCATCCATCCTCAAATATTTAGCAAGTGATCTCATCATCTCATTTTTGGTCAATTTGCACCACAATAATTTATTCATTTCCTCAGCTAAATGTTTAATTACATTCACAAAATAATCATCCCTTGGGGTCCACTCCCCTTAGGATGTAAAGTTCAAGTATCTAACTTTAAAATGAAATCACATGAATTGGGGGTGTTATGCATGTAAATAGCAAGACTCTGCATAAACTGACTAATTCTTGGCAATTGCACATTGCTGTCCACTAAAACTTTAGAAATTTACTATCTACAGTTACAATAGAAAGCAACGCACCAATATCGTTGAAATTTAATACGAACCACTGGAATCAGTTGACAATACAACAAGAATTGAGCTCCTATGTTCAATTTCCTTCCACTAAGCATCATAGTGGGAATCCCTTATAACCCATAGCAACATTAGGCTCAACTTAGGTGTAAAATTGAGTTGATTACATAATACAAATAAAACAATCTGGTGAATGCTAATAGAATTGAGTACATAAGACAAATAAATCAAACTCGTGAATGTAGCTATGTAGATATGCATGCTATGTAGCAGACATTTACTTCCATATAAGCCCTACGCGGGAATTTCTAGGGTTTCTTCTTGCTATCACTTCTGAATTGCACAATTATCAACAGAGAGGGCTCGGTCTTTCTCACGAATCCGTAGATCCCGCTCTGTAGTTTTTTGCAGTGTAAGGCTTTGAGCGGTGCCTCTCAACTCACTGAACCACCTTCTCAATCTCCTGCTAAATATACCCATGCATAATAAGCTACTCAAGGAGAAGATAATTGTTTTTTTACGTAAATGAGTGGTTCCGTGATTGGTGTTAGTACTATTTAAGCAACTCCAGATTCATCTGGTTATGGAACTATTATGAAAATAGGACAATTGGCGGCATGAAATGAGAAAAGGAAGAGCTGAATTGGGGTTTGGAGAGACAACTGTGTCAATATCCAAAAATATTGATGGCTACATGACTTGTTACATGGAAAACCACCTAACACCTCACATGTCAACATCCTCAACACTTATGTCAACACAGACCAACATAGATGACTAAACCTGTTTCAATTTTCATAACTATTCTGCAATGGACATGGTCTGTAAATATATCATAGAGATATTTGTAAACTGCAACAAGAAACAAGAAATAAGGGAGAACAGGAACATTCACGAAGAATACTAACCTAATCTTTCAGTTTCTATTGAAACTATGGAAACTGGTGGTTGCAAAAGCCCTCGAAACTTCTCATTCTCTGCTGCAAAAGCATTGGAAACGATGCCCGAGCTCCTCTGCTCCAAAAGCATTGGAAACCCTGTCCCAGCTCTTCTGCTCCAAAAACATTGGACATTCTGCTCCAGCTCGTGTATATAGCATTTTAACTCATCAGAAAAGGAAACATAAAAAGGGTCGAGGAATGAATTTAAAAAATAATTCAAGAAAATATTGCCATGAGTACAAAGTCACACCAACTCACTCTGAAAAAATTAGTTGTTCATTAGTTGGCCCTTCAACCATCAGTGCATATTGAATATCCTAAGCCTGGGCTTTCGCTCTCAATTACTACAAATCCACAGACACACAAACGAAACATTTACACACAACACATCGCACATTACATGCATACCACAACACAACACTACACATGACATTCATGCATACAACACTATACAAAAGATTTATGGAGCGCTCCATAAGACAGACAACTTTAACTTAGCATAACAGTGCTTGAGAGAGAAAGAGCACCCATGATTAACCTGTAGATTGAACAGAGAAAACAATTTGTCACGTTACACAGAGAAAACAATTTGTCAGGTTACACAAATGTCTCTATAAAATGAATTAAACACACATATTAAAGGAACATAAAAATTACTCAAACACCTATAGCCTTTAGCTAAATAACCATTTTTTTTCTGTGGAATTAATTAAACAAATAGATAAACAATTTAAAGAAAACAGAAAACTACCATCTCCATAAATAATCCACTCCATAAAAGGAAACTGTTGTTTTGGGACTGCAAAAATTTTGATCACCTCCTCTTCGTTCCTGAATTTCCTCCGCCTCTCATTCTTCATTCATCACAATCATTGATCCCTCCAATTCATGAGGCATCTCCTCTTCTTTCATGAATATCTTCTACTAATTCTTCATTCATCACAATGCCTTCTTAATTCATAACGCACCTCTTCTTCGTTCGTGAATTTCCTCCTCTCATTCTTCATTCATCAGATAATCAAGCGCTCGAGTATATAATGACCACGACATTAGTGAGATTTATGCTTGTTGTTTGGACCGTTGGGTTCAAATTTAGGTTTAACGAATCTTGTAATCACTATCCATTAAACCAATCTTTTAATTGCCATCCATTAAACCATGCTCGTCATGCTTTTTTTTTAATCTTTTAATTAACATCCATTAAACCATGCTCGCCATGCTTGTTCTTTTACCGTTGTTTTCAAATTTAGGTCTAACCAATCTTTTAATCACTATCCATTAAACTAGTTTGTTAATTACGCCATCTTTTAACTCAGTATTACTATTTTATAATTTACGAAATTTTTTAAAACTGAGCTTTTTAAAACTTGTCAATATACAGTTCAATACTAGTCCATAACTTTCTATTTTTATATTTTCAATAAAACTGAGTTTTTTTAATCTGCGCTTTTCATTTCTCTGGGTGTGGATGTCCATAACAATGATTGGGTGACACTTGTTGATTGGAATATATTTAATATTTAATATGCGTGGTGGAAAGGTTGGTACTATCATTGAGTGGAATATATATATCTAAAATATAATAATAAATTAAGGTAACTTAAACCAATGATAATAATAGTAAAATTTAAATCTATTAAAAATTTATGTGATTTTTTGAAATCAATTTTTGTATATATAAAACTAACTTTAAAAATAGTTATTTATATATATATATATATAAAACTAATTTTAAAAATAGTTATTTATAAAACTAAAAGAGATAAGTTTGTAAGAGTTAATATCAAGCTAACAAATATTTGCAATGATATACTTTTAGATCATTTTCTTTGTAATTTATTATTCATGTAATTTTTATATTAAAAGTTTTGTTTGGAATTAATTTGTGGATAATATTAGTTTGATGGTAAAGAGTGAATTTTTAGTCTTCTGTTTTTTCCCTCCAAGCTTACATTGAGTAAGGGTTGGATATGTGTCAAAAAAAACGTATAGAATGTCTTGAAGGAAGATATTTTTGGTAGAGCACATTGAGAACATTATGAATACATTCCTAAAAGTGAAAGTCTAAGATGAATCTATTTGAGACAATGTACACTTCCAAAGAATGTCTTGCACTAATAACATGAGCATGAATACATTCCTAAAAGTGAGAGTCTAAGATGACTCTATTTGAAACCATGTAAGCTTCCAAATAATGTCTTGCACTAATAACATGACCATGGAAATGTAACTTACAATCGCTAGAGGATGAGTATCTTGACTCATAGATATCAAATATAGCTCTTAATTAATTTGATAAAATATGTTTTTTTAATTAGTTTATTTATTTCAATATACATATTTCTAAAACTATAATAATAAAATTAGAACTTCCACATAACTATAATAATTCCAAAGGATTTAGAAGTGTGTATTTTTATGATGTTGAGTGCCTTATAGGACAATAATATCAATGTTGTTCTTCATGTAGTTCTCCTTCACCTTACAATTTTACATGTACTAGGAAAACACTCACACCATAATCGAACATAGATATTCTTCGAACCATTCTTACCTATAGGTAGGGTTAAAATAATATTCAATTCATCAAGTAATTGCAACCCATACTTTGATGTGTATCTTTCTAGCTTGCTTGATTACGTTGTAAGCCATTCCCCCCGATGCAAAGTGTACCTCTTGATGTTAACTGTCACAAGAAAGATAGATAATTTGCATTGAATGACTTCCACTTCTAACTTGGTCATCCATCCATTCTTGGTAGCAACAATATTGCTTCATGCATTGGTTTGTGATGGTTTACAACTACTTATCCATTTTTACTAGTTCTCATCTTGGCCCATGCATTAGCTTATAACTGTTTTGTAGATAATCATACTTATAGATGCCACCCTGAAACTAGCTTTCCTAGAAAAAAACACTTTCTTTCCAATCAACCAAGCTCATTTTCACTCAACAAAAATGCAAGGGAAAACCAAATACCCTTATATCACTACCATCATGGCAATCCCCATCACACATAAAGTTTAAAGCACAAAATTGGAAGCGCCTTCACAACCACTTAATATAAAGAGTTTTTTAGAAGCCAACAGAGAAGTAGGATTCACTATACGTACCTAAGTGGGCGTTTCTTATAATGGATCAAAAACCTATATTGCCATATTATATATTCCTCAACAATATTTCTTGAGAGAAAATTGATTCTATGTTCTGGCACATTATAGATACATGCGAGTTACAAAAATGACATGATGACAAGTACAATGTAATCATGCATCAGTATAAGTAATTTTCATAACCAATTGCAATGAAGGATGTTTCTCCATTTTTGTACCACATTTACTATATAGAATTTTCGTGGCTCAAATGAATTATATGCAACATAGATATCCAAGGTAAAATTTCTCTCTTAATGCAAATTGTGAAATTTTAACCCATTGAAAAATACAAATAAATACATAGTGGCACTCAAGCTCAATAATTGTTTTACATTAAACAAATTTTGGGTCATTTTGAAGAAAAACCATCAATTTAAGAATACAACACCCGAGGGTCAAGCGGCATGGGAAATAAATATAGTGACAAGATTAAATAAAATATGTAATCATAGTCGTGCACAAGGGTCATCCTAATTATTAAACACTTGATTAAATAATTTGTGTTGAATTGGCATTGGTAATGGAGCATGTGTCATATTGATAAAATAAATAAAAAATGATATGGCAAATCATGGGAAATAAGTATAGTGACAAGATTAAGTAAAATATGTAATCATAGTGGTTTACAAGGGTCATCCTAATTATTAAACACTTGATTAAATAATTTGTGTTGAATTAGAATTGGTAATGGAGCATGTGTCATATTGATAAAATAAATAAAAAATGATATGGCAAATGGGAATGCTAGCCACATTTCTTGAATATTATTCAGTGATATGTAGCCTATGTGATCGAGGGTCATGAGAATCCAAAACATAGGAAGAAGTAAATGCAATTGGCCAAGATTATGAGGGGCTAGGGCCCGAGGAGATTCACATGATTCCCAAAACAAACAAGCAGAAAATGTTACACGCTTTACATCACATAACATAAATTATATGGGGAGTGAAAATTTAATGTGGTAATAGTAGAGTGGGGCTTATCTATTGCGGCGGATAAGGTTTGGTCCTTGCTGGCCACCTCTCATCCGTGTCTCAAAAATTTGCATATGGAAGACATCTCTTGTGCTATAGTATCATATCAATCCTCGTTATCCGTCGAAGACACTAGTCTACTCATATATTTTCTAGCTTCCATTGCAACCAAAAAATTAAACTCCTTTGTGACTTCATCGTATATTGTGCTCATTCCCTCATCCTTTCCTTCCTTGGTGGATGGATTTGAGATCACATCCTAATTTACAGGGATGAACTCACCCTTCTCCATGGTGAAAAGCCCTTTTTTCCTCTATTATATGAATATTGATGCGAAGTGTATTTCTCCATCCTCTTGATTCATGAAAATTGGCTTGAATACAACCATTTCTTTATAACATGCTGAAAGGAGTTTCATTAATTCCTCAATCATAGAGGGCTCACATTAATTTTTGTTTCACCTGTCTTCTCATGATGTTGTGAAATTTCCAACTGAGATTTATTTCTCAAGTATGTCATTTCATGAAGCCCCTTCATTTTGATGTTCCTTTTCAGGTTGAATCATTCAAAGACACAAGGTTATTCTCATAGTATGACTTGATACATTGCATATTTAATGGTTTATGACCATGTTTGCCATATCTTCACTCCTCAATTTTGAGTTCTAGAAACCGCTACTTTCAAATGAGCTAAATTTGTATCCATTGCCTAGATGATTTTTTGTATTAAGATTTGATAAATTTGAAGATGAAGAGTTGATCTATAGTTTTGGTTTTTAGTTCTAGGGAAGTTCACAGTTGTCTTGGAACCCTCATTCTGATCTTTCAACCCATTTTCAACTTCAATTTCTACTACTCTAGTTTGGGTACGACTTCTTGATATCCCTTTGCATCTGTGGAATCTTCCATTATTGAAACATATAGGAAATTATTTAAGTAGATTTTATCGGTGTAGTGATGATATAAAATAGCACTTGAGAGACACATACGCTCACATTTGTGTGCAAGTGGACATTAGTAAAGGATTTCTTGCATAAAACAAACTAGCAAAGTAAAATTATCTATGGGTGCAAAAGCTAGATTATTAGCATATTTCTTTCCGCTGTAAATATTTTTACAAAACATGTGACTCCTTCAAAAATTGTACCAAATATCAAAATATCAAAGCTAGGAAAAATAGTTGCAAATCAATATAGTGAGAAGGTTCCAACTAAGAAAATTATATGTTATTTAAAGATTAACTCCCCCCCATATCACAGCAACGGGGAAAATCAACGACATACAAGTGAATCCAAGAAAGACTACCACCAAGTTCATGTAAACTCAACAAAAAGCCATGTTGAGGTTGAATTAGTAAAGGATACCTATGACAATCCCATGAAGTTTGGTTCCCCAAATGATTGTCTTCAAAATATTTGTAAAAAAAAACATCTTGGGATAATTTTCCAAAAGTGGCGAAGGACAAGTCATATATTTTTGGTGATTCCTCTATCTCTTTAGAAAAATATAAGACTAAAAAACCAACTTCTTATATACATTAGGAGAAAGAGGAAGAATCAAAAAATAATCTTAAAGGTGGAGGACATATTTGAGATAATAACTAGAAGAATGATCCTCTAGGTATCATGGATAGCATAGGGTAGATCCAAGTGAGGAAAAAAGATATATTTCACCAAGTAAAACAATAAGTTAAATGAAGCTAAACAAAAAAGGAGAAGCTAGTAAAAGTTAAAATGACAAACAATTAAGAAGAACATGCAAATGTATTTGGATATTAGAGGTCCCTGGAAAATGTTTAGCTAGAATGGTAACAAACGTTTTCTTTTGTGGATCTCTCAAATAAGGATTTGGATTTATCCTACAAGTTCAATCTTAAATCCTAATGAAATTTTGGGAACACATTCTTTATAAGAATTGTAACGATTATGATTTGCATCCTAGTTCTTTTAATATAATCCAAAATACTATTTCTGTTTAAAAAAATGAAACATAAATTATATGATATTGATATATGGATGGGTAAAATGTGTGGGGGGCTATATACACTTATTTTGTTTCCCTTGGCATGAAAGTTGCTACCAAATCTTTTAATTGTTCAACTAATTTCCATCACCGGAAGATTTAATATTTTTCCTTAGTTACTTTCTCTTCATATTGAATCTACTAATATGTCGTTTTCTTATTTTTTTTCTTTAATTATTTTCCAATTTGTGTCTCCCCACAAAGATAGAATTCTTTTACAAAATCTCATTTTCTCAAAAATGTTTCTTGTCGATGGGGTGGACACATGAAGAAAAAAATTCTATCTCTTGAGTCCATATCTAAGATAGAATAATTAACATAAAGTACACATTGTGAGCACACTCTAAGGATAATGTTAAAAAATAAATTGATTACCTTCATTATATCATAAGTTGTATGAAATGTGATGTTTTTTTTTTTTTTTTTTTTTAATTTTTTTTGTTTTGTTTTTTTTTGGCTAGTTTGTTCAGAAATCAACATGACAAACTATTGGCCTGAGAATATTTGACCCAAGGGAATATGAACTATAGAAAAATAAATCAACAAACACACCTAGCCTTAGCCCACACCAATCCATACTTATGGATTGATTTCTTCTTGTGTGTTAACTAACCAGTGACCTTTTCACCATGGAGTGCCTTAACATAACACAATATCACTAATTTATCTATGGCCCATGGAATCAGATTAAATTTCTAAGTTATATTTTCTCACCTATTTTTCTTTAAATCATATGCTTACATGTACATATATGAATCCTAATCCATCACACCAAATGTACACCCCTCAACCGCACATTTCAATTTCTACTAAAATGGGGTTGACAATGGCCACACTCGAGTTTATATTGTAGTTTTAAAAGACACAATGAAAAATATCCAATATACAACACATTATATATATTATGATATTAATGCGTGTTTAAATCTTATACAAACTATATTTCAATGGAATTTTCATGATATTTACACACATGTACTTAAAATCTAGATACATATTAAAAAGCTAAATAGACCTACCTATCGTAGTCAGTGACTTAAGATCCCTAGGATTTTAATGATTTATAAAAGTTACTTTATTTCATTGTTTCAAGAGCTAAATTTAATTATTCCTCGCCATGATTTAACCTATATATTTGTCCAATGGGTGTCAAGAAATGTTGCAAGGGAGTATAAAGAGCAATAGTTATAAATATGAAATTTAATATATGTTCAATATTCAATTCCACACATTCTCCCACCATGAGTAGAGTCAAGTTGCATTTGAATAAGGTTTATATTTCAAAGTGCATGTCTTCATATAATTAGTGATATTCATCCAAGAAAAAAATCCATGGAACTTGCTAATGATCATGATGAAGAGGCACAAGGTGATAGTGATGAATGAAACGGTAATAATAATGAGTTTACCATGGATGGTACTAGGAGTATCGAGAGAAAATGGAAAATGAAACTTCCCTACTAGAAATAAATAATTTCCCCACTGAATTTGACTGAATCTCCTCACAACAACATCCAGGGAGTAGGAGGCTTCACTAAAACTTTTGATAATGACTAAGCCTCCAATTGAAATTATCTCTAAAACTAAAACTTCCCTCTTACCCAAATTCAACATACTTAAGAAAAGGATATGAAAAGAAAAACTTGCAGGTGAGGAATTAAAAAAATCCCAATGATGACATCTCTCCCAATACATCTTCACATTAAAAAATGTTGCATCCAAATTTTTGACGTTCCTTTATACCATCACTTTCTCCCAGAACCCTAAGGAACCTAAGGACACTTATTGCATTACAGCTTGGTATGAACCTGCTGGAACAATGAAACAAAAAATCGACGTCATTGAAATTTCATCGCTGACACCTGGATCTAAGAATATATCTTTTTGCATCAATTGTCAACTAAATCTCATACCTTCATTTTGTTTAACAAATTCGATTTGATAGCATATCGGCCTTTATTTAATTTTAAAAATTCTGTGAATAAAATGTACCTTACAGTGGAGAGATTGACACTCTCATAGAAAGAGCCAAATAATTCGATTATAGAATTAGTCTTCAAAATATTGTTTTGACACTTCACACTATTAAAATTTTTATCTTCTGATATTTGTGGATTGATCCACTATTAGAATCACAAGCTTCTCATTGTTGTAGTAGTGGCACATTGTTAAAGAATAATAGGTTATTAGATTATGTTGATAATCCATAGGCTTCTGAGTTGTTATTTTTCACATTAAAGTTATTCATCCGCATTGATTCATCATAGTTTTTCCCTTCGAGTGAGGGGGATGCAGGGAAAAATTGTAAATTATTATTTTGGACGAATGTTGTTGATGTTTGTAGTAGCAATAGTGAGAGCACAAAAGTGGCAACCCTAGTTGGGTAGCTTCTACTTCTTATTAGTATCCCTTACAATGAAACTTTGGTTACATTTTAATATATTATGGATATTCCATTTTCGCAAATTGTGAGAAGAGGTTGGAAAGCTCATCCTATATAAAATTTAACAAATTTGTTTAAAAAATTATTATTTTTTTAAATAGTTATGATTAATGTCTTATGTTAAAATTTATGTTTTCATAAATATTTTTTAAATTATTATTTTTTAAATGTTAATTTAAATTTTTTCTAAATATCTCATACTTCAAATTTTTTAAATATATTTATATTAAATAATATTTTAATAAAATAATTTTAATTCATAATCACTTTTAAATATTAAATGGCCATGATCAACATCGAGAATTGGGTTTGTCATATACCTAAGATTCTCTTCCTCTCGTTCGTGATTATGGGATTCATTCAATTGGTTCAATTGGTTCTCCAATAAGATTTACAACTTGGTCCCAACCCAATGGTTGATATGCGGCTAGGTAGGGATTTACGTATTCTCTATCTTTTTTACTAATTGAAAAGTTACCCAACTGAAAAGTGTATGGTTTCCCTCATAAAACACTTCACGATGCACTTATAATCTGGTTTCCTCATAAAGTGCTCCAAGATGCACTTTGTCAAACACTCCATATAATGCTTGAGTCTTAGCCTCCAACCTGTGTAGCTTCATATAAGGTTTATCGACTCACCCCTTCTCAAGGTAACATATTAATTTTTTCCTTATTGAATGATAGTGGGAATTTAGAAGGAATGGAGATATGAGGTGTTTATGAGCAACAAATTAATATTTTTCTTTCTGAATGGCACTCAAAATGTGGAGAACATGGACATATGAGTTATTTCTAAGCTTTAGAGGCTTAGATGTCAGGAATGGATTTGTATATCATCTCTACATAGCCCCGATATTTAACAAAGAAATCTGTGTGTTCCTTGATGCCTGCCAACTAAGAAAATTGGACTATATGAATATGGCCATAAAGTTTAAACCACCCCATTGAACGCAATATTTTCTCCCCAGAATACACATCTTTTGTGTGGTGCCTCAATGAAGTGTCACAGGTGCATGGGAGGGCCGTCCCTCTAATTTACTAAGTGGCTCATATTATATCTCGAAGCCCATTTTCCAAGGAATTCCAACAGCATAAGATATTGAAGAATGGAAAGGTGATTTGCTTCTAATATGTTAGGTTGGACACTAGACAAGAAAGGGTTTAGTAGGAAATGAACTATACAAAATAATGACTCGCTCATGTCCATGAATATTCTAGAAATCACAACAATATAGTTAAGTAACCCCACTAAAACACATATATTTAATGCTAAAATTCATTCAAAAAACTATAAAATCCAATCATTAAAGGTTGTATGGTTTTATCTGGTAGTTTCACAAAAGGTGTAACACTATCACGTATGTAATATTGATATCTTATATTATTAGAAGTTTGCATTGTGTCTGACGTTATTAAATGAAAAAATGTTGAAATATTAAATTCACCTGCAATAGCACAGATGGAATACTAGAGGACAACAAACAACAGGAAAATATTTGAGCTATGTTTACACTCCATCTCGCAATAAATTCCTGAGTTAAATGAGACTACAAAATCATTTTTTTGAAGACTGTAGCCATGAATTTCTGCAGTTAGAACCGAGCCATCGTCACTCCATTTAAACCGCATCACCTACCACCATTAAACACCACCAATCACACAAGGGAGAATTCACTTCGCAACATCGCAACTTCGCAACTTCGCATATCCTTTCTGCACCATCACAAGTTTCGTTGTTTCATTTGAGATGCGATATTGTCGATAACACATATCTCATACCTCATGCGTAATATATTAAGTTTATTACCCGAACCGCCCGCAGACCAAACCATATAGATTGCGATGCGATAATGCTTTGTCAAATATAATTGATTTTTTTTTAATTCTGCCGCGGGCTCCACCACCAGTCAATAGAAATCCATTTCGCATGGTTTGCATGTCCAGTCATCCACATCAGAAATGGATGTGATAAATCCTAAAACTAGTTTGCATAAAGAATCCTCAAATCCGTGAAAAGGCTTTCATATGAGGTTTGAGACATTAAAAGGTTTTTTTGTTTTATGTTTAATGTTTTTATTTTAAAATCCCGCGATGCATGTTTTGTTAAGTCTTTTGATTTAGGATTAATATATATGTTTTAATATATATATTATAAACATTCTCAATGTTTATAATATATATAAAGTTAGTGTGTTTTGCAATAGCAAGCAATGCGATATATATGCCCGAAGGAAAAAATAAAAGAATGTTGGATTGTGTATAAAAAAAAAAATAGAGAGTGTGAGAGCTGTGTGTTGTTGTATATGCCCGAAGGAAGTGAAACATAAAAAATACTGTGTGTGTGCATTTTGAATATAGTGAGAAAAACTGTAAAACAAAGTTTTGAAGAACACGACATGTGCAGCAGTTTGAAGCAGTTGTAATTTTTTTTGTAAATGCTAGAACAAACGTTCTTTGGAATCTCTGTAATAGCATTTTAAGTTTAATGAAAGAAGTTTTTTATATGCACCTATGTCTAGCAAATTTTTAATTGAATCTTTCTGTTGAAGTTGGGGAATTTTTATTCCTTTGTTGTTTGGAATACTTCAGAAATCCCAACATGGTATTAGAGCTAGTCCAGGCTCTTTGAAGTTGTCAAATAAGCTGAAGGAAGAAGGTGTTGTTGCAGCTTTTGACCAGCAATGTGAAGGCCCGGCAAAGACCAGGTGTTTAAAAACCAGATCTTTTTTTTTATGTTTAAAAAGTGTAGTATAGAGAATTATTTTTGAATACAGAGTTTATCTCTCAAGCAGAGAGAAGTTTTATTTAAAAACGGTATGCTTTTGATGACTATTTCAGTGGCTTTTTAATAGAATTTGTGAACCTTTTTGTATCATGAATTTGGAAAGTAATAAGGAACCATAACAAAACATGTGAGAATTGATATGCAAGACTTAGCCACTGATAATGGTTATTTTCTGTACAGGAAAAGGAGAAAACGAGGAATTTCCGTTCCAAAGGAAAGGACAAAGTCGAGATAACTGCTGTCCCTCTGAACGAGAACCGAATGCAAACAAGGCTAAATAGATTACAGCAAATCGGCTCGGAAAAGAAGGAGAAGACACCAGCTCGGCGCCAAAGAAAGGAAAGGATGAAGAATTAACAGTTTGGCGAATCCCTCAGGATCTTCGATCCTGAGGGATCGCTGCTTTATTTATCATGTTACTTGGACATCTCCGCCATCACCTTTATATAAAGGGACAACACTGTTAGCTTGATAGATAGGATACGCTTTTATGTAATTTTCTGTAAAACATCAACTTTGATTATTGAGTCTCGTTGAGAACTGGTTCAATGTATTTTTGACCGATGCATTAATAAAAGCTTGGTGATTATTTCATCTCTGCGTCTGGATTAACTTAAAGCGGTGTATCCTTGGAGGCTAAGGGCCCGGCCCCGAAGGACACTTGCTTCTGTACCATTACGACTTGACTTTTGTGTGGTTTGTTTATCATTGTTATTTGGTAATTTGATATGCTTTATAAGTTCATATTACATGCTTTGTTAAAGATTGAATCATTGAGGTTTTTTACAGATAGAATCGTGTGTTGACTCCGCATCAAGTTATTAATCCTTTCAAGAGTTAATTGCATGTTCTTACTGTTTTGTTACAGAGCTGTTATACTAAACGTTCGTGTTGTGCGCGTTTCTGATTTATCAGTACTGTTCCATAATTCATTAATAGTTATTGCTGTTCCATTAGTGTGATTTGTGTGAATTGCTTTTAGAGTGAAAGAATGTTATTTGATTGCAAAGAATGCATTTGAGTTAATAGATTAAGTTTGGTTACAACCTGCGGGACTTAGTTATTCAATTGCTGTTCCATTTTAGACTTGCTGTTCTATTTCAGAATTGTTGTTCAATCCTTTATTTGCTTTGCTATTCCAT